>CP045904.1:16318528-16372131 GCA_013387185.1 Caligus rogercresseyi
TATATATATATATATATATAATATATATATATATATATATATATATATATATTATATATATATATGCAATAATGCATTTTGGTAAACACAAAAGAAGATGAGGGAACTCACGCACCGCCGTTTAAACATAAGTATATGAATCTATATATCTGAGAGAACGAAGGGAAAAAAATACGAGGAAAACGTAACTTTCTCTTTTACGACTTCCTTTTGCTTTCTTTTTAGATTAATCTAAATATGTAAAATGTATGTATATTATTTTTATTTCATAATTTTTTCCGTGTACAATCGCAAAGAAGGGGAAAATGAGTTTGTGTGTGTGTGGGTTAGGTGGAAGGATTCCATCTGCAAAAGTCTATAAAGAGAGTATTTTTTGTACGTTCAGCCACAAATACCATCCTCAGACAAAGTAAAAGTGGATAGAATGTAAATATATAATAAAGCGTTGACCTTTCTTTTCGTCTAGGAGAAATATATATTCCTTTATATCTATCTCATTATCGTTTTATGGCTTTCCCAATATCACAACAAACTAATATTAATATCATTAATAATAATAAAAAAATGTATGAAATATATGCAGGGAAATAAAATGGTGGAGTAAATCAAATTACTTAGTTGGACCACACATTATGGGGTATAACGCTATATGACGATATATATGCCATATGATATAAGTAATTGTAAGTAAGTACTGTCAAAAGAAGAACACACACCTTTAATTCAAGAAATGATACCTACATACGAAATGGAATGAAATTTTTTTTAGTATATGAGAAGTTAAAAATCTGATACAAGTTTGGTGTTGTTTTTATTGATGGTTAAATATACAACCTTCATAATACATGAGTAATTGAGTAGTTTCTTGTCAGATAAATTATAATTATTACATACAAAATTAAACTATAGAATTATTGTTTGCTGAACGAGCAGACATTTATGATAGAACAAACGTGATTTGTTCTACTCTTACAGGTTTTTATGTCCATATAGTGAAAAAATTGTAAGCTTCAAGGCCTGTTTTACGGTTTACTGTAATTTCATCGCGCATAAATTTGTCACGGACCTTTTTATAGCCTTTTTTTTCGCGGGTAAATACATCGCTTGCTCTTTTATAGTCAGTCAATTTTGTCGTTCTTCTTTTTGTCACGGGTATTTTTGCCATCAAGCTTTTTGTAGTGAAGTATTTTCGTCGTTCATCTTTTTTTCGTCGGTATGTTGTCGCGTAGTGGTTTTGTAGTGAAGCGTTTTCGCGCGATTTTTTTTTTACTTTGTAGACCTAATCTCGTTCGCTTAGTCTGGACACCCTGTTTTACGCATAATATATATATGCTTTAGCTTTTTGAGTGTGAAAATTGAGTATCTTCTGTAAAAACATTTTTATCCTTCCTTTTTATATTCATCTTAAATGTGTTTTTTTATATTAAAGGGATGCGATAGCTGTGTGCGTATAGGCGTGTCCAGCTCTCAATGTTGGGGGACCAGGTTCGAATACTCCCGAGAGGGACTGGTCATTTTTGGTCTACCTCATTGATAAGATCCTAGGTTCGAGTGACTAATTTTAATGCTAGAATGCTTATTTATATCCTGTCGGAAGGTGCAATTCTATCGAACCATATAGGCAAAAAAAGTCATTATTGCCAGCCTAACGGAGGACATAAATCCTGCCGATGTGTTTATGCTAGGAACTTGGATGCTCACTATACCTGACAGAGAGCAAAACAGCCGGTCCTCAAATTGTCAAAGAAATGTAAGATCATTTCATATACAGCTGACATAAGTAAAAACATATTTTTTAGACTCCTTACACAAGACGCCCTATTTGAATATTCTGATCAGTACTTTTATATTATTATTACTATAAATATATCCACATTATAGTACAATAGATATTGCTCACATATTGAGTGTCCTCACATGCATTTTCGCCCTTATCAATGAAGCATTATAAAACATGACGTTTTTTAACACCTTTCAGATGTTAAAATATGCATCAAAAATAGTATTTGATTATAATGAAATATAATATAAATATAAAAAACATTTTAATAAGTGTCAACGTTTTAATAATAAAAAATGAGATAAGTTTTTCCTAAGTGGTCCTGTCATTTTTACTCTCGTTTGAGACTCATTGTAAGAAGATATAAGAGGACTTCAAATGACATCATCGAGGGAGCCGTGCAAAAAGGATGTCCTTATATACTATTTATAAAATTTGTTTCTCTTTTTCGTGTTACTCACTTCCACTATATGTAATTTAGATTATGATGTTTTAATGATGTGATGGGTCTTGCTTTAGAGGGGTAATTTTAAACTATAATGTTTATTTTTGATTGTATTATCACAACCCTCTTGCTCTTTTTATGTATTATTGATATATTATGTTATGTATGATTTTTAAATAAATGACCCATAAAAAAATGGAGATAATATAAAAATTATATTTTAATCATATAAAGAATCGAATATAGTCAACATACTTAAAAAATTATATTTTCATAGTATTAAAAAAATAATATTTTCAAACTTGTATATTTAAGTTAGAAAATAATGATTGGAATTATTAGATATAGATATAAAATAATGGATAATTTCAAGTAAATATTGGTCTCAGGAAACCAATTGCATACAGTAACATATATAATCCCAAATAAGAATAAATAAATATGATAACGCCCACATAAGGTAAACTCAGATACAAATGTTGACTCATTTGTTCTCAAACTAAAAATATTCCTTCAAAAATATGGTCAATTCACATCATGATATAATCATCAAGTTCACAAATTCTTGCATGCTGGCAGAGTTTGTTCGCTATGATTGCATTTTCCCTTGTCCCAAAAGTGATTTAGATAATGAATTCATATATTCTTCGTAGTAAAGGAAGGAATGCGATTTTGTATATTTGTAATAATAAAAAGTTGCATTCGAACAATAAAAGAGGGCGTGACGTGTTCTCCCCCCCCCCTTCTTTTGCATGTGTATCACGCCCTAAGTGATAATAATTATCCTAAAATTGATATTTTTTTGATTGAGGCTTGGTCACTAAGCAAAAAGAGAGAGAGAGAAAAAAAAAGAGTGGAATCTAAATGTGATCATTACGAATAATTCAGTGTCAAACCATTTTTTTATCTTGATTGTTTGATTATGTCACTACATTCTTGCGTAATATAAATTATGTTTTTCATATTTTTACGTTTTCTCTATTGGTTCGAAACGAGTTGCATCCGTTGTGGATATGAAGATGCATAATAGTATTAAAGCTATTATATCGAACACAGTATATTTAATGAGGTTGCCTAAAATTGTCGAGAAAGGAACTGCTTTCAAGGCAAGACTTGCGTCCAATTTTATCATCTGCCGCAGATAGATATGCCCCACTGGAATTAAAGATCCCTGGAGTTAGGCCGGATTCATGGAAATATGCAATCAACTTGGTTTCGGACATGGTACCTTCCTCGAGCCTCAACTCACCTTGCTGAAGAAGATGGCCCATCAAATTTGTCGTTTTTATAGCCCCTAGTGATTTGTTATTTATAGTATTGTTTTTATATTACATGTTATTTCTGTTTAGTGAGTTTGGATCTGTTTAGGTATATTAGTTTTAAACTTTAATGTTCATTTTGTATTTTTTACGCAACTCTACCTACTTTTTTATCATCGTGTTCATCCTGTCCTGTATTTCTTATGTTCAATTTTAATGCCAGTAAGACCAATAACCCAATGTCAGTTTGTATAAATTCCAGTTGATGTTTATGTATATTTGTGTATAAAGAAGCCTACTTATGTCCCCATTGGTTATATATCTATATTGATTACATATCTGTGGTTTAGTCTAATAAACTATTGTTTTCTTTGAGAACTTAAATATTAAAAAAGCTATGGGGCTCCTTTGATGTTTTATTAATAATTTTTGGACTTGAATAATGAAATAGATTTGATTGTCTTAATTGCAAGGCTGCAGAGGATTGTAGACGAGTTCTAAGGGGGGGGGGGGGAGTACATGATTAAAACTAATCTTTAGACTCGTGTTATGAAATGTATGTCTCTAATATATTTTTTGCCGTATGGTTCGATCATAGAGATAAAAAGTATAGAGAGCTTATTCCTTTCAGATGTATATTTGTATCCAATATAAACAAAGCAATTTGTGCAACGGCATCGTACGCTGATCATAGAGATAGAATCTATCTCTATGATCAGCTTACGATGGCGTAGTACAAATTACTTTGTTTATTTTGAACACACAGAATACAGCTGAACGTTTTCTGTGCTATTGAAGGGAATCACTCTCTATATCTTTATATCTCTATGGGTTCGATAGAATTGCATCCGATTGGATATAAATAAGCATTAAAGCCTTAAAATTAGTCACTCGAACCTAGGATCGTATCAATGAGGTAGACCAAAAATGACCATCCCTCTCGGGAGTATTCGAACCTGCGCCATTGGAACTGAACACACCTTAACGTGCACGGCTATCGTACTCCATCTTTTTTTGTGCCCAATTGGTTCGATAGAATTGCATAGGACATGATATAAATAAGCATTAAAGCATTAAAATTAGTCACTCGAACCTAGGATCTTATCAATGAGGTAGACCAAAAATGACCATCTCCTCTCGGGAGTATTCGAACCTGCGCTCCCATCATTGAGAGTTGAACACGCCTGTATGCACCCGGCTATCACGCTCTCTTGTCTCTAATATTTAAAGTATGTACGAGATATCGTGTATTATATTATGCTTTTTAACTATAAAGAGTAGAGGCATGTTTCATTCATAGAAAAAAAATATCACCACGATCCTTCGAATAACTTAAAATACAAATTATATCTGAAGAAACAGCAACCCTGTAGCAACATATGATACCAGTCAAACACTGTTGCTTTTGCTGAGTCAACAATCAAAAAAGGGGTTGAGCCACAAAATATGGAAACTTGGATCATTGTTTTTGCTAACGTAACTAGGTCAACCGTCAATTAAATGGATTGAATTACTTTATCTGTAAAGTTGAAAGCAGTTCCATTAGCTTCAAATATGCCTAGTTGTTCAACAAAGAAATATAAATGCAGTTAGACTATTTTGAACTAGAGAATATCAATACAGAGGCTATATTTTTTTTATCTCGTCAAAATTCAATTCAATTATCATGTAACGATCCACTGAATGAAACTTTTTTATTGAAATCTGATCAAATAATTTCCAAAAAAAACTGTGAAGTATGTTTTATTACGTATATATATATATATATATATGTATATGATATATATATATATATATATACACGAATGTTACCCGGACCTGCCCGGGATTTTCCAACTTGACAATAGTTTGGAATTGAAAAAAATCACACAAATAATTTTTATTGATGTCATCGCATGTGATTTCTCATATTAAAAACAGTTCCTTAAAAAGTCGTCATTGGGTCATCATTGTCATTTTTGTATTCTTTATTGGTGGGTATTTAAACATCGTTTATTCTTCAGGGCAGTAAATATGAACTACAATGTTCATTTATGTATTTTCGCAACTGCCTGAATAGTTTTACTCTGTTTCTGTATAATAATTTTAGTGTATTTTATTTACACTGTATAAAATTTTGCAGTCAACCGAATAAAATGTTTTTAACCGAAAAAAAAAAAAAAAAAGAAAGTATTTTGTAAGTCATGAATGCTATGTATTGTAGCACTGAAATCAGATTATTAGTTTGATCTCCGTTGATGGAGGAAAACTGCAAAATAAAAAAACTTAAATTGGAGCACAACTTCAAATCTTAATCAAGAAAAGTTGAGAGTGATCGACATCACTCTCCATCTCTATGTATTATTAAAATTTGATTAGCGCGATGTTGCAATATAAAAGGAGTTTTCCAGGAGTTGGTAACCCAAATAAAACACACCCTGAGTTCTCAAAACTGGTCACTGAAAATTTTGTCAAGATCTAATGCCCCGTTCGGGAGATACAGGGAAACGAACGAACTAATGGAATTATTTTTATATTAATACTCGTATACTAGCGGATGTTACCTGGCGCTGCCCGAGATTTTCTAACTTAAAAATAGTCTTTGGGATAGAAAAAAGATGATATGAATAATTTTAGTGATGTCATCACATATGATTTTTCATATTAAAATCAGTTCATTATAAATTTGTCCGTTGGTCTTCATGCTATTTTTTTCCGTTTTTTGTTCCTGAAGGTTGGGAATTTAAACATCGTAAAAAGAAGTTATTTTTAAGTCGTTTCATAGAGTGTTTGTTTTTTTTTTCTTATGAAAAGTAGTCCCTTAAAAAAGTCGTCATTGCCAATTTTTCCGTATTGTATAGATTCAGGATGGGTATTGACATCACTCTCCATCTATAGGCATGATTAAAATTTGATTAGCACGATGTTGCAATATAAAAAATGCTGTTATTTTCCACAATACTTAATTTGGGGGGACAGAAAGGGACAAAAGAAAATTATTTTTAAGTAATCATGTTGAAAACGAATTTTTTGGGAAAACTCAATAAAACCAAAACACGTCCTACTACCTCATACTCATCCACAGTAAATTTGGTCAAAATCTAACTTGGCGATTATAAAAAAATTTCCAAAAACGTTTTGGCAATTAAGATAAACATGGCGATGACGAATTTTCCGGAAGTTGAAACCCCCACTAAACACTTCCTGAACTCTCAAAACTGTTCACAGAAAATTTCCTCAAGATCTAATGACCTGTTCGGGAGATACAGGGAAACGAACGAACGGAATTCTTTTTTTATTAGTATAGACTAGCGAATGTTACCCGGCGTTGCCCAGGATTTTCCAACTTGACAATAGTCTGAAATGAAAAAAAAATCACATAACATAATGTAGTGATGTTATCGCATGTGATTTTTCGTATAAAAATAAGTTCCTTAAAAGTCGTCATTGGGTCTTCATTGCCATTTTCCCGTTTTTTTGTTTTTTCTATTGGTGGGATTTAAACATCGTAAAACGAAGTTATTTTTTATAGTGAACAGAAATGCCGAATATGTAAGGTAGCGATGAATATCAGAGTATTAGTTTGATCTCCGTTTATGGAGGAAAACAGTACAAGAAAAAACTTAATGGGAGTGCAACTTCATATCTTAATTAGAAAAGTTGAGAGTGATAGACATCACTCTCCATCTCTAGGCATTATTAAAAGTATATTAGCGTGATGTGTAATATAAAAGAGTTGTTATTTTCCACAAACGATAAATTTGAGGGAAAAGATAGTGACAAAGGAAACTTATTTTTAAGTAATCATATGGAAACGAATTTTCCGGTAAAACCCCATTAAACTAAAACACGTCGTTTTACCTCAAAATCATCCACAGAAATTTTGATGAAACTCTAAGTTGGCAAATTTTAAAAATCGCCAAAAAACGTTTTGGCGAATAAAATAAGCATGTCAATGACGAAATTTCCACGAGTTGAAAACCCACGAAAACACTCCCTGAGCTCTCTTAATATTCACTCAAAATTTTGTCAAGATCTGATGAACCGTTCGTGAGATACAGGGAAACGAACGAACGAACGAACGAACAAACGGATTTTCATTTCATTTCATCTTCATGGCCTTTTTTCCGTTTTGTATTCCTTAAGGCTGGGTATTGACATCACTCTCCATCTTTAGGCATTATTAAAATTCGATAAGCACGATGTACAATATAAAAAATGTTGTTATTTTCCAAAAAAAAGTTAAATTACAGGGACAGAAAAAAAAATATTTTTAAGTAATCATGAAGAAACGAATTTTCCGGGAAAAACACTCAATAAAACAAAAACACGTCTTATTACTTTAAACTCATCCACAGAAAACTTGGTCAACATCTAACTTGGCAATTTAAAAAATCGACAATAAACGTTTTGGCGAATAAATAAACATGACAATGACGAATTTTACGGGAGTTGACGACCCACTAAAACACTCCCTGAGTTCTCAAAACTATTCACTGAAAATTTAAGATCTAATGAACCGTTCGGGAGATACAGGGAAACGAACGAACGAACGAACGAACAACAAACGAACGACCGAACAAACGAACGAACGAACGGAATTATTTTTTTATTAGTATAGATATATATAGGTATATATATATGTCTGTATATAATATATAATATATAGATAAATATAAATATATATCTATATATTATATTAATAATAATATATATAATATATATATATATATTCAAGGTACAAATCATAATATTTATATAGTAAAGCTTTGAAAAAATGAAATCTGACACTATGAGAACTCTCGGAGCCTAAATTTGCTCATAGTTTCCCGATATGTAGTGTGAGATCATCATTATTTGAAGTTTATGTTGTATCTGCGGGAAAATAAACCATCATCATCATTGGATTCCGATTCATCCTTGTGGATATAAGTACTTACATTATAGTAGAAAGTAATATGCTGTAAAGCAATTCGCATTCTTAAAACGGTATCTTGTTTTTCACTTTCAATTATAATATACAATTAATCCGCCTAATCAATAAAATAGTGTTGTTTTGTATACCTACATACATACAGTTATATGACCTTACGGCGCAATAAAAAACCGTAAGACTATAACATGCAAGTGACTATTATTATTGTATATATATATAGTTATATAGTATGTTTGCAGCCAATAGCCTAGCATTTTCTATCTCCCTTTAATTCTCTTTGCATGTGTATGAAGAGAAAAAAAAACATTGGGATTTCCCAAATCCACTTTTTTCCTCCTTTTCTCTTCCTTTTTGCTATCATTAGAAAGGGCCTTTTCTAAAGACAAACCTCCCCCCGCCCCCACTAAATATGACGATAGGATTTGCTTGTCTCCTTATTCTATTACTTACTATGGTGAATGATAAGTAACTCCAATGCTGGTTTTGTTCTTATGAAAAACCCAAAAAACCTTTCATTTATATTATCATTTTTTTAATATGTGAAAACGCGTTTTTATAGCATTAAATGATAATGATATCCATTGAAATAAAAATGAAGCCATATATAAGATTCGCAAAGGGAATTTCTCTTTGTCAAACGGTCATTGACCTCTCATGAGCGGTCTTCTTTATTAGCTAAAATGAAGGATTGTAATATAGTAAAAGTTTATCTTATTATCATAATAATATTAAAACGTTGTTTAAAAAATATGAGGATATCAATTTACAAAGGAAATCTTAATTGTTTAGTTCAAAGGCCAACAAACCTTTTACGAAGTCTCTTTTTACTTAATAAAGAAACTGAATACTGATTTACATCTTTATCAGTTTATGATTTTGACGTCCTTATCGTTAATTCATTACAAATGATGAGTATAGACCAGACATGGGCAAACTAAGGCCCGCGGGCCGTATACGGCCCGTTAGACAATTTAAACCCGCCGCCGAGCTTGTCCAGTATATAATATAATAATGCTTCACAAATCATTCATACGTTTTGTCCATACAATACCGTGTTTCACCTATAGATGGCGCGCTGAACTTTAGGCCCGCAAGTCAACAATTTGCCCATCCCTGGTATAGACGATTTGCACAAGGGGATTCCTCACATGTCAAAAGGTCCTTTCATAAAGACATATTTATTAACTTAATACTGAGATCCTATTTTAATAAAACAACTACTTATCATATTGTTGTCATTAAAAACGTTTTTTATATTGAATAAACATTAAATAGTGAAGATAATCATAATAAATATTTAAATTTCGTTGGGAATTCTCTGTTGGTCAAACTAAAGCGTAAAGTAACGTAGCGCATGCATAACATCAAATTCTTCCTTTTTCCCCAAAAAATTGGACTAAATATTAGTTCTTCTAAGTCCGTAAGGGGCGCTTTATGATAGAGCTCTTTGAAAATAATAACAAAGTCCTTTCATTATTTATATTTGGAGACGTTTTTTATCTTGTAGTTATTTGATATATTTCAAATCATCAAATCGAATCCCTTTAAACCGGTTTTAAATAGGATTGTGACGTAATTTCATGCACAACGACATCTAACATTAAAGGAAATTACAAAATTTTGGCCAATTTTTTTTGTTTACTTCTTCCTTGCATGCACTACTTTACTTTAACGCTTTAGGTCAAACGACCTGTGATGAGCGGCACTCTTTATTTACCTTGTCATTCACCCAACTATAATATTATATACTTTGCCATATTATTTTAAGAAAAAACGATTGGTATAGTTTATTTTTTTAGTGGAGTAAAAACAACACATACAAAAAAATTGGTAACTAAATTGCCTTTACGTCAAAGTAAAAAGAATAGCTTCCATACTTATGTAATGGAAAAATACAATCATAATGAATAATTTTGTCAACTTATTAATTAATATTTTTTTTGTTAAATCGGTCACAAAATGGAAAAAATTATATATATTATGATTTAATAAGGGAATCCCGCTAATTTTAAAAGGATCAACGACGACACTGTTTATATACAGTTTGAAGAACCCAAATCCTAGAGCGCTATTTACGTATAGTATTAGTGCTCTAAAACCATTTAATTTAAATTTTAATTTGGTCAGCCATTTAAAGAGTGATACATAAGTACAAGACAAACATTAAGAAATATAGTTCCTTTTCTATGCCATACGGTCAAAGACCTGTGTGAAACTGCCTTAGGTCTTTACTGAATGAAGTAAGTTAATTATAATATAGCATCTTTTCATTTTACTGCTACAGAAGAAACTTTGTTTGTTCATTAACTTTATGATATCTTGTGTAATGTCAACTAAGTACTTATATAATAAACATTTTAGTTTAAAACTATTCAACAAAACATTCACCCTTCATTAGGATAAAAAACAAATTAAACAAAGGTGAATACATCTCACACAAAAAAAAACATAACAAAACCGTTCAATAAAACAGTCAAAACCACAAAAATCATCATTTTCTGTAAAAACATAATAAAATCATTTTGTATTCACAGAACAGGATGAGTAGAGCTTCACCAGCTATCCAGCAAGCGTCCATACCGTTACCGACGCCCTTTGGTTCTCCGAAACACAGGGACTCTTCATTGCTAAAACCGAATAGCATGCAGAGGTAGAAAAATAGATTGCTCTAATGGAGTGTGGATCCAGGGGATCCAGAAGTAGTCAGTTGTTCAGCTAAAAGACTTTGGATGCTTGACAAAGCATACTCAATGGCTTGTGACTTTGGATTGCTTGAGCGTTTACAAGTTGTTCCGAATAAAAGAATGGGTAAATAATTATAATTTGCGAGATTCCTCGCACAGTCAAAAGACATTTTTTTATTACATAGTGACGAAACAGAAAAAATATATTTTTCATTTATTCATTTAAAAATATGACATATATAATTTTATAATCCTTTTCTTTCACGACCTTTCATAAGCGGCCTTTAATTTATCCCTTGAATAATGATACTTTAATACTATTATAACGAAAAACATATTTAAAATAACAAAATCGTTTGAAAGAAGTAGAAAAATAAAGACTTTCTATAAATAATTGGAAATGCAGTCTCTCTGTCTAAAGGTAAATGACCTTTTATCTATGCTATGTTTTTTTTCTTCATGAATACATCCAACCATTATACAGCAATATATATTGCCATTTGAAAGAAGGATTATAAATATAATTATATTAAGATATGAAGATTTACATACGACATCAACTCTCGTTCATTCGGTTATTAAGCCTTCACGGAAAGCCTTGTTTATTTTTCCTTAATATAAACTCTATAATTAATAGCAATCAAATATTTGGTTTTATTAAACTATTTTTTTATTATAAATTGCATTAGAAAGGATGTGAAAAGGAATCTGTCAAAGGTCAACGACCTTTATTTAACAGGCCTTTATTTACCAAATGAAGAACTTAATAAAAATTATTATTTTATCAAATCGTAAAGACAACATCGTCAAAAAGATTCATTTTATATATAACAAAATATATATAAAGTCATAAGACTTGCAAATTCTTCCGTCAAAAGGTCAACAACCTTCATGGTCTTTCATATTTCTTGTATGAAGAATCTTAGCAACAACTTTCCATCTTACAATTCTATTGTTCATAAAAAACTTTTTGCATGTTCTAAGAATTAAAAGTTTACTAAAATATTACAATTTTAAAAGGAATTCTTCTCTCTGTCAAAAGGTCAACGACCTTTCATGAACGTCCGTATTTACTTCCCCAAAGAAGACCTTTCTTTTTATTCAATTACGTATTCTAAAAAGTAAAATATCTATCGATTTCATATGAGAGAGGGGAAAAGATATATTTTGCTCAGGAAATCCCTCTCTGTCAAAAGGTCATCGACCTTTTTACAACGGCCTCACCTTGCTATAGAGGCCTACATTGCGTGACAGAAAGTAGACACACACGTAAAGGAGGGCCTCATAAGGTCTTTTGTTACTTCCCACCCACTTTTTTTGTAGAGCCTTTAAATGTAATGTTCGTTTTTTGATAAATAGGCAATTTCGTATTTAGAGGATTTTAAATGCAATTTTACGTTATTTTAGTATTTATGAAATATGGTTTTTTACCTCTATGGTTCGATAGAACTGCATCCGACAGGATATAAATATACATTATAGTATAAAAATTAGTCACTCGAACCTAGGATCTTATCAATGAGGTAGACCAAAAATGACCATCCCCTCTCGGGATTCGAACCTGCTCCTCCAACATTGAGAGTTGAACACGCCTTAACGCACACGGCTATCGCACCCTTTTAATATTTTAATAAGCTTGAAGATCATTTTAAGATATGTTTTTATAATTAAGTGAGGAGGAATTGCGACACACATAAAATTTAGGCCATGACTGTGGGGTTATACTCGTAGAAGCGTATCCTAAGTTTTTTTTTACATTATTTTTGGCTTCGACGCAGAAGAAAAGACTTCATTTCGGCGGATCATTATTTTTTATACAATAAATTTATACATAAAAAATCAATAGGTTTTAAAGTAATTGCATATATTTATAATACAGAGAATTTTTTATGTAAAAGGAATTTTTTGGGATGTTTGTGTCGTTAGACGAAATAATTTATAATGTTAATTTTAAGATCAATTCAGAAAATACCTACCTAAATTTAAAAAAATCATTTGTAAATTTGAAAAGACAAACTAAGACACAAGAAGTAAATATTTTTTAGTTTAAGATTAAGAAAATATTTACCATTGTCTCAAAATTTAAGTATTATAAGCCAAGTATAATATGTTATAAACAAAAAAATGAGAATCTAAGGTTAAATGCCAATTTCTTTCTTTAGTTTTGGAGTGAAATTTATTTACATTAATATTCTAGTCATGATTAATAAGTTAATTCGTTAAACTTCAAAGACATTACATATATTTAAAAAAGTAAAGGTCTTGGCACTTTAAAATATTTATCTATTTTTACCATTTATAAAGTTTCAATCATATTAAGGAGTTTGATCCTTTTTTATGAACATTAAAATAAACAAATAGCGTCAAATAAAAAATATATATGCTACAATTTCGATGAAATATAAAGTATCATTCTTTGTAATGAATACTCATTGAGATTCTATTTAATAATGCACTCATTATTCGATGACAAATCATTTATAATACTTATTTTAAAGCAAACTAGAGGCATATATACACTCAGAGAGTGCAAACCTCCGCCGTCACGGGGTCCTTATGAACCTTCCGAGGCGGATTTTTCACGACTGGGGCGGCGTAGAGGGACGGGGGAGGGTTTCCCTTGACGGAAATTCCGAGAGGAAGACGCTCCCGGCACCCGATTTTACAGCATAGCGACATCTATTTGCAGAGTAGGCTAACTTGAAATATTTATTAGTATTTAGCTCGTTTTGCATCTTAATTCTGCACTCAGAGATGCCAAAATTTAATCACTTGTTACTTTTGACATTTCCAACAACTCCACCAAGTTTCATCCGAATCCGTTCAGTACTTTTTGAGTTATCCTGTTGATAAACCAACAAACAAACAAACCAACAAACCAACGCCAGTGAAAACAATACCTCCTTCGGCGAAGGTAACTAAGCCTTATCCTTCTTAGTTGGTAACAGAAAATCATACAACCACTATACAAATCCTTTCACGGTTTTTATGCAATCCTTTTTTCCTTAAGAATTGTTGGGCTGAAGAGTTTTTAAGGTCACAATCCGTGACAAATCATACTTTTATTGTTTAAATTGATTCCTTCAATGAAACTACAAAGGGCTACTAACCGCTACATTGCTGAAATAGTTATAGTACACGTATAATATTTACACTTTAACATCAAAATAAACCTCAATTTTAAGCTGAAATGTTTAAATGTTTTAAATTAAAATGCTTAATTCTGTTTTTTACTTATTAACATCATTTTATTTATTTTGCAAAGTTCAAGTTCTTCATACAAGGGAGCGCTTGGGCAAAGCGAAAGTTGAACGATGTTTCTCTGGAATTGAAGGGAATAAGCTCTCTATATATTTATGTCTCTATGTGAATGTTACAAAATCATACTTTCAAATATACCGTACCGATTGTCAATCGGTACGGTATTTGGTTATACGATATTTGATAGTTTTCTACCAAATATCGTATAATCGGTACCGTCGGTAGTATCGAATAGCGATTTAAATTCCGTAGTCACAGCTCTGATAAAAGTCGAAACCAGTGTAGTCGTGTAAAGAAAATACTTAAATAATCCTTACATTATAGGGCTACTTTGCAACATCAAATATAAAACATCATGTAATAACATGCAATAGTAATTTCACAGGGAACATAGAGTGCCGATATATGTATGATAGCGCTGAATATCAGAGTATTTGTTGGATTTCCGTTGATGGCGAAAAAAGTAAAAACTTTATATCTTTATCAAGAAAAGTTGAGAGTGATTGACATCACTTTCCATCTCTAGGCATCATTAAAATTTGATTAGCAGGATGTGGCGTTATAAAAAGTTGTTACTTTCCACAAAACTAAAATTTGGGGGAAAACTTATCTTTAATAATCATGTAGAACACGGGATTTTCCGATAAACACCTAATAAAACAAAAGCACATCTTACTACCTCAGACTCATCCACAGAAAATATAATGGCAATTTAAAAAATCGAGGAAAACGTTTTGGCGAATAAAATAAGCATGGTGATGACGAATTTTCCGAGAGTTTACAAACCCACAAAAAAATCCCTGAGCTCTCAAAACTATACACAGAAATGTTCGTCAAGATCTAATTAACTGTTCGGGAGATACTGGGAAACGAACGAACGGATTTTTTTATTATTAGTGTATATATATATATATATATATATATATATATATATATATATATATATATATATATATATATATATATATATATACACAATGAATAACAAACACTTAATCCAACATGTATAATTTTCTTCAGCCTTAAATTTGTTTATAATTAGTCATTTAAATGATAAACAGTTCATAATAATGATATCCATTATTAAGAAAATATCAACTAAATATTCCATTTTTCGACAGAAAATAAGCGACATGTTAAAAAAAAACAAATAAAAGTATTTTATTTTATGGTATATTGTTACTCAATATTCTGGATGGATTTTTATGTGCTTAAACCAGAATAACGGAGGAGTTGCTGTTGATTAGGTCTACTTGATAGTTATAGTGAGTAATATATTAATAATAACTGAAAGCATATTTCATTGCTAAAATGTTTCAAAAGCCACTATTTATTTATATTTAGATAAAGTTTTGGAAAGTATATAATAAATATATACAATGTTGCAGTCTTTATAAATTAAAGTTTATCCACTTAGATTTATGAGAGGAATCACACAAAACATGTGGAATTATATAATTAAACACTTATAGACCTCCTTTTTTATTGTTCTGACGATGTTTGTATCCGCCATCTTTGTTTTTTGACTCAAGTGAAGGCATGATAGGTTTTAAGCTAAATAAGCTAATAATATTAAAAGTTGTGAAGGAAACTTCTACAACATTCTTGCTTCCTGTTGATTGACAATAGTTCATCCATTAATACAAATATGAATGCCTACCACATCATTAAAATATTTTAATGGCCCACCCACTTTCATCATCAGTGACACACTCTTGACTCCCTCTTTCTCTCTCTCTCTCAGCTCAACCACAACGTCTTCTTCTTCTTTCTTCAAATCCTAGCAGGAAGGGATTCACATAATGACAGCCATTTAACTCAAGCCTCCTTCATTCTACAATTCTCTAACTAATCTGAATGCAAAGGAATATACTCACAATTTGCGTTGAAATATATATATTATTTCACCAATCTCTGTCCGTCTTATGTCCGCACACTATCTCCTCCCACATTTATGGTCAGATTTGAACTTTGAAGGTACCTATGGAATCCTTGGGTCAAGATGGACCTAATAAAACTATTTGCAAAGTGATGGGACCAGAAATGAAGAAAAAAATCAGACCTTGTCTGATTTGAACAACCTACTCTTCAAGGTTAAGAGAGGCTGGCATCGAGAGACGATTAAGGCTACTACATAATGAGGCGGATTTCCCCCCGCTGTGTCCGGAAATTATTATGAAAAACCCCTTTACGGACTCCCATCAAAAAATGGTTCCGATACCGCTTAGCCACGTCTTCTCTATTTATGAGCAAGTCCCATGTGGATCCAAAGAAACGGGGATGCCATTGGTTTGGGGAGGTCGAGGAAACGTCTTTCCACTTCTTCTATCACAGTGGTCCCAGTCATTAAAGAAGTGGAAATAAATAATGTTAAAAGAACTCGGAGTATCATTAACCTCTACTGACTGGCTTGTATCAACATCTCCAACTTACGAGGAGGCTTACAAGATCGATCACATGATATCCACAAAAAAAGGTTAAGAAAGGAAAAAAGAAAAGGAGGAGGAGGAGGAGTTAGAGAAATAGAAAAAGAAAAACAGGGTTACAGGGTTATCCCCACCGAAAGAACAAACCCCCAGCAAGGCTCAGAAAAAATAGTGGTCTTTTTTTCTTAACTTCATTTACCTATGCCTTGGAAAACACAAACAAAAATTGATGTTTTTTTTACTTCTCAAATGAATAGGTGTCAGAAACTGGACATGGAAATAGGAAAAATACTCTCCCTAAACACGAAAGGAGGCAAGGATCGAATTGGTCGACACGCCTTGATGAAGAGTCTTTTAAAAGAAAAACCAGATATAATATGTCTCCAAGATGTAAGGACTCCCTTTGCTTCATCGTGTTCCTTTTCCTGTCCTTTCTGCATTCCAAAAAACTATGAACATTTCTTCACTGGTGACGGAACACATCGCGGAATAATTTCGTTCGTCTGTAAAAGGATGGAGCGTGCCGAGCTTGTGAAAGAGTATAATAGTGATGGTGAATGGCATAAATTTTTATTCCAACCAAGACCGTGGGTTTTTACCTCATAAACGCATACGGCCCTAATAAGAGAAACTTGCCTTTTTACCAAGCCATGATTAACTCGTGTAAAGGTAATATTTATCCACATATATTAATTGGGGATCTTAACGTCGATTTGGATAAACCAAGGCATCGTTACCCCAATCAAACAATTTTATTAAAACTTATGGCAGAGATCAGTTTGGATGATGTTATCAAAAAAATTAACCCTGATGACATCGTATCTTGGAGAGCTGGAAGGAATTTTTCTCGAATTGATTTGGTCCTCGCGTCTTCGGTACTTCTTTCTTCCATCAAAAATGTTTGCTATCGTCCTCATCCGGCGTCAGATCATAAATTAATAGATTTAGATTTCCAATATTTTAAACCCCAGGTCGTTTTAAAACTCCATCTTGGTTATTTGATAACTCCGCATTTTTACATCAACTCCAAAACAAGCTTTTAAAATATTTTAATCCTTCCGCCAGTTATAACAACCTTCTCAATAGTTTTAACCATGTTATTAAAACTTCTTCTTTAAAATTCGTCAGGAAAAAGAGGCGAAACGCAGCTAGGCTTCAGAAAGACCTGGAAGATGTCCTCAACAATGCACCAATTTTTGCTCGTTCGATTACGTCGGACACAACCAATCTCTTTAGATTTGCTGAGATTAAGGAGTTTGAAATGGAAAGGAAAAAAGTCTTAGAGAATAGCCACACAACAAGACTAAAAGCTCTTTCTAAAATGGATCATCCAACCATTGTGGAAATTCGAAGAATTTTTGAAAATGGAAGGGAAATTAAAGACAAAAATGAAATTTTGGCTTGCTTTCACAGACGCTTTCAACGGATTCTCGGAGTCGAACGTAAGAATTTTCCTCGTCCAGTAAAAATAGCTCCATCTATTTTTTCCAAAATTGTCATCTCCAACCATATAAAGAAGTTTTTGCGAGATAATAAAGCATCGGGTCCGGATGGTATTAGCGGCAAATTGTTTTCGCACTGTGTAGCAGAGGTTGTGCCGTACCTTCTCAAATTTGGTCAGTGTATGGAAACTCACGGGAGGTTACCCCAAGCTCTAACCAAAGGCCGAATAACTTTAATTCCTAAAAAAGGCAATCTCTTGGATCCGAACAGTTGGAGACCTATAACAGTATTAAATGAAAGTTATAGAATTCTTTCGGGGATAATCTCTCAAAAAATCGAACCCATTTTGAATTTAAACTTGGTTTAGTGCAAAAGGGGTTCCTAAAGAGAAGGAAAATCTCAGACATCGCCCGAAATATACAGAGCGTATGCGAAATAGTCAATGCCAAGGGTTCCTATGGTGCCCTAATAGCAGTAGACTTTTCCAAGGCTTTCGATACGATTCTACATAATCACATCATGAAAGCAGTAAAAAAGTTACTTCCTAAGGAGTTCTTTAATCCCATCAGAGCTTTATTGTTAAATGGTTCCTCCTCCTTATCTGTAGGGGATGTAGAGAGTGAGGCAATTATTTTGAAGAGGAGTTGTCGTCAGGGTTGCCCCACAGCACCTCTATTATTCGCTGCTGGACTAAAAGAACTCAGTGATAACATCATTAAAAAATATGGAGGCTTTGGTGTGACTTTTGGCAATTCAAAACATATTATGGACATGTATGCGGATGACATAACACTTTTCTTAGAAGGTAATTCTGAAAAACAACTGGTAAATCGCATTCAAGTTGTTCTAAATTTCTTCAAAAAGTTTGGCCAAAGATCCGGTTTACAAATAAACGTAAAAAAACTGTTGCTCTGCCGATTGGAAAGTGGTTTCCAGACAAGGATTGTAAGCTCCCTAGTTTAATAATAAAAGAAACCGTGGACATATTAGGAATTACTTGGGGACGTTATGGTCCTACAAGTAATAACTGGTCTACTCTTAAAAACTTTGTGGACGGGAAAATTTCTCATTGGAGGAAATTCAATCTACAAAAAGGATTGACCTGTACAATTACCGGGTGGTTCCTGCTGTTCTGTATAGATCTACAGCCGTTCCTTGGATCGCGGAGAAGGCACTACACGAGGAAAGCATCTGGCTAAATAATCTCTTTCATCGAATCTATTTACCGGCTCTTAAACGTCCGAAATCAGATTTGGGGGGAGGACTATCCCTGTTGTCTAGGATAATTCCAAAAATTTATAGGAAAGTTTTAATTGACCTCTCTAAAAATCCAAATTTGGAATGGAGGAAACATATCGCTTCTAGCCCAGCCTATAATTGGATTATGTTAGGGACAGACGCAACAAATGAATTCCTAGAAGATTTTTCCACCTCATTAGCTGTGATTCAGAGAATAATATGGAGAGGAATACCAAGTTTTTATAATTCCTCAAATATTGACATTATTCGTCAAAATAGAGAAAAAAAGTTTTTTTTAAAGAATCTAGACGACCCGAAAAATTTGGAAAGAATAGCCTTATCCTCCAATATCCTCACAATACACGATCTCACGAATGACTCTATCTTCAAGTCCGGAAAATTTGTTTTTAAACTTCAAAGGGCGGCAGAAGACCACATAGTCCCCGTTCCGTGGCATCTTAGAATGTGTTTCTCTCCAGATACGAAAGCGGAGGCGGAAAGAATTGTGGGCAAATACTTAAAAGAATTGGATTTGAAGATATCGTGGAGGAGTAGAATTTTGAGTTCAATTTCCAAATTTACCCATGGAAAACGCTTCTCTGCCCAGTTACAAATATCCACGGGTTGTATTTACTTCAACGCTCCATGTAAAGACTGTGGCAAAATTTATAACCCAATTATTCATGCCTTTTCGCAATGTCCTGTTCTCAAAATCGTGAGGGACTTTATCAGCCTCAACATTCGTCGAATTGACGACAAAAATATTTCCCCATTCTTCTTTTCGGTCTCACATCCAACCTGCGATCTGCGTCGGAGAAAACAAGAGCAATAGAGTTTGCTCTATCAAGCTCTAGAAGTTACATAGCGGAGCACCTTGCGTCGGGTAAATCTATCGAAACGGAGGAATTAAGATCCATTCAAATTTCCGCTGCTGCTCGTTACTCTGCGCTGGAGATCAAGATTCCAGGACGTGCTGATTCCCAGTGGAGGTTCGCGGGAGACTTGGTTCGCTACTTTCCTCATTCTCGGACAAAACAGTGAATGATCTTAAAAAACTCTTACGAACTTATAGAGGTTTTATCAGAAGACATTTTTGTGATTAATTTACCATTTTTATTTTTATTGTCACTGTGAATTTTTTTACCGTTTTTACCGCATTATTTTTTTACAAAAAAAAATCCTTTTTAACGACTAGAATGTTTGTCTATTGAAATTGACTTTTATATTTTGCGATTTAATTTTAAACTAGAATGTGTATTTATTTATATATATATATGTAATTATATGTAACTTCGCTAAATAGAATAAGGTCTAAAAAAAAAGCATCTCATGTGACTTAAAACTAGACAAGGAAAAGCGAGTGATATTTTGAGCGTGTGAAAGGGAGAATGTGTGAATGGTGCAATTGAGTCCAGGCTCTTGTTATCACTATTCTCAGTGCCTTAGAGTAGGACGAAAGACTGATGAGTCATAAAATAAGCTGACAAAAACCCATAACAAACAAATTTCATATTATAAATTAATAGGTGTTTAGATATAATAGCAATTTAATTTTATTCTTATAAATCAAAGGGGACATATTTTAATGAAAAAGATGGCTATTGAGTTGAATTTGCTATGAATTGCATTATTTTTTTGATTTTGCCACTATTTTTTAGCAGAAATAGGATTTTTATGCTGAATAACAATATTATTGCATTTCTAATTCTATTCGTATTGTGGGCAGCCCTTCATCAATCACAAAACCTTTTTGTTTTTGTATCTCTGGGATCAATCAACAAAATCAGCTTCTTGTAATATTTTACTAACGATATAAGCATCAAATGGTCGTTCCGGAGTCCAAAACACGGAGATGTTTGGTTTGAGGGGACAGCATTCAATTTGCCCGAATTTTAACAAGAACTGTTAAATTGGTCAAAATAATCGAATGAAGAAAGCTATGAAGATCAATATTTTCTTAATAGTAATTATATACTATTTATTACAATATATTTTTTTAGTTATAATTCAAAATCCAGTTTCTTTTATAATTTAATATTTTTTTCTTCAACTTAAATGCCCGAATATATCAACCAATTTGCCCCAATTTTTTTGGGGGGGCAGTTGCCCCTCTTGTCCCTCTGTCTCCTACGCCTATGCCTATCGTACATCGCACAATTGAAGAGTAGAAGGAGGCTACTGCCAATAGTTTCATTCTACTCTTTAAACTGATTGGACTCTGGAACGATCATTTGTTGCTTTTATTCTGGGCAAAGTATTAGGAGAAACCTATTTTGATGATTGATCCTAGAGATATATAAACAAAAAAGGTTTCGTGATTGACGAAGGGCTGCCCACATTACGAATAGAATTAGAAATGCAATAATATTGTTATTCAGAATAAAAATCCTATTTCTGCTAAAAAATAGTGGCTCAATCATAAAAATAATGCAATTCATAGCAAATTCAACTCAATAGCCATCTTTTTCATTAAAATATATCCTCTTTGATTTATAAGAAAAACATTAAATTTACTTTTATATCCAAACACCTATTAATTTATCATATGATTTTTATTTTGTTATGGGTTTTGTCAGCTTATGTTATAACCAGAGTTGAAGAAAAAAATCAAATAAACCCAGTGCCTTAGAGTAGTAGAGTTGGACGAAAGACTGATGAGTCATAACATAAGCTGACAAAAACCCATAACAAACAAATTTTATATCATAAATTAATAGGTTTTTGGATTTAATAGCAAATTTAATTTTATTTGTATAAATGAAAAGGGATATATTTTAATATAAAAAGATGGTAATTGAGTTGAATTTGCTATGAATTGCATTATTTTTATGGTTTTGCCACTATTTTGAGCATAAATAGGATTTATATGTTGAATAACAATATTATTGCATTTCTAATTTTATTTGTAATGTGGGCAGCCCTTCATCAATCACGCAACCCTTTTTGTTTTTATATTTGATATCTCTAGGATCAGTCATCAAAATAGGTTTCTCGTAATACTTTACCCAGAATAAGAGCAACAAATCATCGTTCTGGAGTCCAATCAGTTTCAAGAGTAGAATGAAAATATTGGCAGTAGCCTCATTCTACTCTTGAATTGTGCAATGTACGATAGGATTGCCTTTAGACATAAATTTTCTCCGATGGCAGTATGTGGGATGCTTCCAAGGTTTTTTTTACTCCGGAAAGATCATTTGTTGCTCTTATTTTTATTAAATCTAAGAAACCTCTGCAATTCATAAGGCAATCTAAATGTATAGATATATATATACTGAATTGTGTGTTATTCTATTACGTATATGCTATTACTAAAGCGTTAAAGTCAAGTAAGGCATGCAAGGAAAAAGTAAACAAAAAAAATGGCCGAAATTTGGTTATTTCTTTAACGTTAGATGTCGCTAGTCCATGAAATTACGTCACAATCCTATTTAAAACCGGTTTAAAAGGATTAAGTTTGATGATTTGAAATATATCAAATCAAAACGTCTCCAAATATAAATAATAACAGGACCTTGTAATTATTTTCAAAAAGCTTTAGCATCAACTACGGACTAAAGAAGAACTAAAATTTTGGCCAATTCCTTTTGGGGAAAAAGGAAGAATTTTATGTTATGCATGTGCTACTTTACTTTAACGCTTTAGATATTACCAGCCTTATTAAAAAAACATAATTGATAATTGACTTTATATTTGTTAAATGCCGGATAATAAATAAAGACAATATATATGGGTCATTCCCAAAAAAAATTACTTCAATGAAACTTTGGGTTCATGGATTCAAATGAAATTTACACCATAGAATGATTAAGTCTTTTTCATTATAAGTTTTAAATTTCAGTTCGAAATTTGTTGCCTGAGCAAAGTTACATGCCTCTTAAATTTGGGCTTTTTCCCGGCCAAAATCCCGGCCTTATTTTTTATTGGAAATTTTCGAGTTCCTTATGGAGTTTTTGAAAAAACCTAATAAATTGAAAATATTTTAGTGTTTATATCTTATACTTGAATTGCCCATTTTGAGCATTTGAAAGCTCTATGGTAATGAAATTAAACTTTTGGTTTTTTGCCTTGATGCCACTTTTTTATAGCCAATCGGCTCTCCTGATTTCCTCTTTGTTTTGGACAAAAAAACTGAGGCCTTGAGTTGATAGAAGAGACTTTTTTCTACAAAATATCAAAAATTCAGAGATGTGTTTTTGTTTAAGCCGAGAAATTAAGGATTCATTTTGGAAATTGAGTAGATCTTTTAGATTGTCTTATCATCATCATTATTTTGTGTATTATGATGACGCAAATGGAATATTTAATTCCTCCTTATATGGAGTATATTGATATAGACACACAGATAGAGAAAGACACAGTGAGAGAGAACTATATAATTAACTTACTCCCATCCTGAAGAGTCTCGGGATCCAGAAATAGTGAATAGTGACTTTACACATAGAATTGGAATCTTTGGGCACCCGGATCGTGATAAGAGGAGGTTCTTCATGACCTATTCCTACTCATTCGTCTTCAAATATCTACCCTCCCTCCCTCCATCCTCCCTCTTCCGGATCTGTCTCGGATGACTGACTACGGAGACTTCACTCATGAAGCCTCCTTCTACACTTCTCTTGGACTCGTCAATCACGAAAAAGAAGTCTCTCAGGCATGTCTCTTCCTCAACAAGCAAATGAAGGAGTCCTCCTCAGCCTCATCTCTAAAGGCTTGCAATTTGGAATGATATCAATGTCCATGATATAATATTCTCCGGATCAACCCACCATATTAGTCTCGGAGTCGAAAACAATGGACTTCATGCATGGAAAGGAAAATTTTGGACCTCTTGATTTAAAAAGGATGGATACTTCAAGGCTTCTTCCTTCCCCTTTTCATTTGCCTTCCTGGATTGGAGCCATAATTTTGACAAATTCGATCATCTTAGAATTTGGTGACTTATTACCATTCTTTACGTCGCGTTTCGACCCTAGAATCTTCAATTACACCAAGTTTTTCACATTTGAATCCATGAGAGTGAAATAAACTCCTTATTTTATTTCAAAGATTCTACAAATAATTTCAACGGAGTCCCTTTCCACTTGGGATATTTGTTTCATCCTTATTTTATATTTATCGCATATATTCGTACAAATACTCTGATTGATACACCCGAAATATACACTTGATCGCTCATTCGACATCTATTTTAATACTTATATCTATACTTTTAATATTTCTTATTATTAGTGCAAAACTCAGTGCCTTGCTTTTTCATGTATTTTCTTTGTTTAATATCGAGTCACTGTGGGCTGCGTTGAAGAGGTTCATTCAGGGAAATGAGAGTAATAAACACAAAAAGGAACTTTTTCCCTTTTACTTCGCGTAGTTAACTTGGAAACGGAAGTGGCCAGTCAGATTTATGTGTTTAAAAATTATTACAGAGCAGTATCTTGTCTAAGGACTCCATTCTAGTTCCTATAAGTGAAGTAAGACAAATTATGTTTTATATAAAAATCAATACGTTTAATAATATAATTAAGTAATTAATACTTCTCTGCAATTCCTAGGCTAGACAAGATTAGGTAGGACCTTAAGTGATAAATTAACATCAAGTATACTCATGATAAGGTCAATGATAACTATTTTCATTTCAGATTTTTATTAATGGGCTATATTTTATTTGTAAATTTTAACTATAGTAGTAATAAGCATTTCTACGTTGTGATAGATGCCCAGGTGTGTTTGAACTAAAAAAACATTTAAAAAAGAATTAATGCAAAAAAATCAATTATCGGCCTTGGTCTTGGCCTTGTGCAGTTGAGGTACTCAAGGTCACTAGGAGTGACAAGGCCACCGCGATTGAGCAGCTGAAGGAACTCTTATTTCTTGCTGCTTCCTTCTTCGTCATCTTCAAGCAGCTCCAGGTTTGCCAACTTTGACGAGCACCTGCAGCACGTTGTCATACCACTTCTTGATGACAGAGGAGTTGATTGCTGGCAGCGGCACCATGGCGACCACGTCTTCGTACTTGCAGCAGAGACTCTTCACCATGAAGCAGAGTAAAGTCTTTGTGACCTCCGCATTTTCCATGCCGTAAAAGTGCCCGTTTATATGTTTGCCCCGTGGACTCCGATGGCTAGGCCCATGAGCTCACTGGGCACGTGGAACTCCTCTGTGTAGCCGTAGGTGCTCTGAATCCGCGTGGCCTCCAGGTGCCGCTCGACTTCCTCCGTCTTGCTCTTGAAGAGGACCTTCTGTGTGAAGTTTCGAAAGTGCATGCCTTGGCTTTCCACTGCGTGTCCTCGTCCGTGCTCACGACCCGCAGAGACAGACCACTCGGCAGGCATGGACTTGACGGAGCAGGCGTTGATGGACTTGACAAAGACGGCGTGGGAGTCCTCGTCCTCTGCAGAAATGTCCTCCATCTCCGAGGGTAGCGGGCTCCAAAAGGAATAAAAGTCCTTGTCCTGGATGTGTGGCATGTTGGATCGGGGGCAAAGGCGGTCCGGTCCTAGTGGACCACTTGGTTCAAGCCCAGGAGCTCCCCGGCGGAGGCGGAGCTGCAGAGGACGGCCACGTTGCTCCGTATCTCCTTGACGCGAGCGGGCCACCAGCCAAAGGCCTCAAGGTCCCGTGCGGTGTTGAGGACTTCCACTTCCCCCCGATGCTGAAGCTGTGCGTCCCCGGGTGGCTCCTGGCGGGAGGGAGGGGACCTCCGGACGGAAGAGAAAGGAAAGCGTGAGAGGGGGAGCTCCCGGGAGTCGAAGCTAGCTCACGAGTCCCTCGGAGGAAGAGGGATAGACTTGATAGACTTCCTTCCTCCACATGGCCGCTGTAGTAAGCACCGCTCTCACAAAGCACCTCCACATGAGAAGAACCGGAGTACCCAAGTACCCACGCTCGGAGACACGGTAGAGGGTGAGACATCCGGGGACACAGCACTTCTTCCCCATGACGGACGGACGGACGAACAATCTTCTGGAAACGTTTTCACAGTAGCAGTAGCAGCTGTTGTGCCTCCTCTTTACCCGCCTTGCTAGAGGACCTACTCTGCTTCTGCTAGAGGTCTCGTGATTCTTTTGAGAGCCTTGACGTCCTTAGCTTTCTTGTCCTAGAAGACTATTGACTATTAATGCCGCTTTAATAAAGAGACTTCTTTTTCGTGATTGACGAGTCCAAGAGAATTGTAGGAGGAGGCTTCATGAGTGGAGTCTCCGTAGCCAGTCATCCGAGACAGATCCGGAAGAGGGGGGATAGAGGGAGGGAGGGTAGATATTTGAAGACGAATGAGTAGGAATAGGTCATGAAGAACCTTCTCTTATCACGATCCAGGTGCCCAAAGATTCCAATTCTATGTGTACAGTCACTATTCACTATTTCTGGATCCCGAGACTCTTCAGGATGGGAGTAAGTTAATTATATATCTCTCTCTCTGTGTCTTTCTCTATCTGTGTGTCTATATCAATATACTCCATATAAGGAAGAATTAAATATTCCATTTGCGTCATCATAATACACAAAAATTATGATGATGATAAGGCAATCTAAAAGATCTACTCAATTTCCAAAATTAATCCTTAATTTCTCGGCTTAAACAAAAAACACATCTCTGAATTTTTGATATTTTGTAGAAAAAAGTCTCTTCTATCAACTCAAGGCCTCAGTTTTTTTGTCCAAAACAAAGAGGAAATCAGGAGAGCCGTTTGGCTATAAAAAAGTGGTATCAAGGCAAAAAACAAAAAGTTTAATTTCATTACCATAGAGCTTTCAAATGCTCAAAATGGGCAATTCAAGTATAAGATATAAACATTAAAATATTTTCAAATTTTTAGGTTTTTTCAAAAACTCCATAAGGAACTCGAAAATTTCCAATAAAAAATAAGGCCGGGATTTTGGCCGGGAAAAAGCCCAAATTTAAGAGGCATGTAACTTTGCTCAGACAACAAATTTCGAACTGAAATTTAAAACATATAATGAAAAAGACTTAATCATTCTATGGTGTAAATTTCATTTGAATCCATGAACCCAAAATTTCATTAAAGTATTTTTTTTTTTGGAATGACCCATATATATATATATATATATATATTATTGTGATTTGTTTCGAAGAAAAAAAAAACAGGTGTGCCTTTTTATTTGCAAGTTCCTTCAATAATTTGATAACAGTATTGGAATGCTATTTTCCAAGTCACAGTAACTTTCTAAACAATAAAATTATTTTTGACACTTGTAAATAATTATATGTAAATAAAAAGGCAAACCTGTTTTTTTCTTCGTAACAAATCACAATAATATTAAATACAACCTCAATAATCACCTAAAAGTAGTTACTTAATATGATCAATACTTCGTCCTACTAAATTGATCTTTTCTTTACTTTCATACCAGATATCGAAATAATAAAAATGCTCTGTAATGAGTTGACATATACAAAATATATTACATATTGATTATAGCCAATAGACTCGAAACAAAAAAAATATAGCTTCTTAAATAGAACACTAAAATATGGTCAACTTTTTGAAATATACAGCCTATAGTACGAAAGATATATAAATTATAAAAACGGATTTGAAATGCACAGATATAATAAAAAAATAAATACTACTGACATTTGTGGTTATTCTTACTGTGCACGAAGATAACTGGACCTGAACCATTAGAAATGATGAAAATTGTAAATTTCACAAATATCCTTATCCTGGACACAAAAGCAAAATTCGAAATGATCAAAAGTATTTTTCATATTTTCTGGACATAGGCAAATAGGAAATAACAATTTTAGCTCAAGGACAAACAAAGAGCTTATTTTGTTACATAGTGTTTATGTATTATTCATTTATGTATTATTTTTACGCAACTACATATATATATATATATATATATATATATATATATATATATATATATATATATATATATATATATATATATATATATATATATATATATATACAGAGTGGTACAGCAAAAATTAGAAAGGACTTTAAAGGCCCTAGCTCCATTGTTATTTGTTGTATGAGCTTGGTGCCATTCGAAAGAGTAAACAAAATCCTACAAACTGGTATATGTTGTGTTTTTGTATAACCAAAAATGTCTGAGCAAGAGATGAAAAGGCAAAGGGCGATTGATCTCCTCTGCGCCCAAGTCGACCCGAAGGTGATCACGACCCAGATCAAGGTATCCTTGGCCACGGTCTACAACATCAGGAAGACCATGGAGGGCATTGATCCGATCTCCAGGAAGCCTGGGACTGGGGGACACAACAAAAAACGAAGTGGTGAGTTCCTGAACCTCCTGCAGGAGAACATCAAGAAGGACCCCACCAAGTCCATGAGGAAGATGGCCGCCGAGAGAAACTTTGCTCTCATCACCGTCACCAGGGCCGTCCACGAGGTCTTGGGTCTCAAGAGCTTCGTCAGGACACCAAGGCATCTGTTGGCGGCCACTATGAAGGCCAGAAGGCTAGAGAGAGCCAAAAAAGTCCTCAACTTCTTCAAGCACAACGGCGACACGGTCAAGATCTACTCCGACAAGAAGATCTTCACAGTGGACGCAGTGCTGAACAGAAGAAATGATCGATTCTTGGCAGAAACAAGAGGTCAGGTGGAGGGGTATTACAGGACCAAACATCCAGCCCAAGTCATGGTCCTGGGTATCGTGGCCTCCGACGGCAACAAGATGCCCCCACACTTCTTCAGGCCCAATGAGAAGGTCAACTCTGATGTCTACTACAAGGTCCTTAGGTACAAGGTCTTGCCATAGCTAAAGAGCACATTCCCAATGAACAATTATGTGTTCACCCAGGACGGAGCCCCGGCTCACACGTTCAAGAAGGTTCAGGAGTTCTGCAAGGGGAACATGGCCTCCTTCTGGCCGGCGGACTTCTGGCCCTCCTCATCGCCGGATGTGAACCCTCTAGACTTTGCTGTCTGGGGCTTCCTAGAGGGCAAGACCAACAAAACCTCACACACCAGTGTCGAGGCCTGAAGGCCACCATCACCAAGGAGTGGGACAACATGTCGGAGGACTTCATCAAGACCAGCTGTGCCTCCGTTCGTCCACGTATTGAAGCCATCATCAGGAATTATGGAGGACAAATTGAATAAAAATTGTAACTTACTGTATACTTAACATATTTGTTTCAGGAATTTACCATTAAAATGGCTCTAAAATAAACTATTCCAGCCTTCCAATTGGCCTTTGTCATTTTCTAATTTTTGCTGTACCACTCTGTATATACATATATATATATGTACATATATATATATATATATATATATATATATATATATATATATATATATATATATATATATATATATATATATATATATATATATATATATATATATGGCTCCAGGACTTTTGTTAGACAGCCATTTCTTAGACGGACACTTCTTAGACGGACATTTCTTAGACACGGACACTTCTTAGACAGCCATTACTTAGACGGACACTTCTTAGACAGCCATTACTTAGACGGACACTTCTTAGACAAGGACACTTCTTAGACAGGGACATTTCTTAGACACCCATTAAAAATGTACTCACAATTAAAATAGGCCCTCGGGTTCCGCCGAACACAATCGTTCCACTAAACCTAATCGGGGTGTTTTGGGGTTACAAACCCACCGCCAATGGGCCCTCGGGTTCTGCCGAACACAATCGGGGTGTTTTGGGGTTACAAAACCACCGCCAATGGGACCTCAGGTTCCGCCGAACACAATCAGGGTGTTTTGGGGTTTAAAATCCCTCGCCAATGGGATCTCGGGTTCCGCCGAAAACAATCGGTGTTTTGGGGTTACAAATCCCCCGCCAATGGGCCATCGGGGGCGTTAATTATGAACTGTAATATTCATTTATGTATTATTTTTACGCAACTACCTAGTTTTATGTTTTTCTTTATTATCGTATTGTCTCATGTGTATTTTATCTACAATGTTTGTTGATGATGATAAATAAAAAGTCTTAACCGAAAAAATATAGGATTGAAACAATGTCTTCTTGCTGTTAACATAATATCCCGTGGGCCTAGAAAAAAATCACAACCCTGCAAATATGCAACATGATAATTATCAAATAATTAAGCAAATGTTCTATTTTTATGTTCATCTTCGTAAAACACTATCTTTATACAATTAATTTCATTTATGCGCATACGTATTACAAATCATCACATTAGCTCAGATTTTATCATTTTAAAAAAATAATATGTTTTCATCTGTTAGGGGCAAAACGTTATCATAGACACTTTATTTGTAAAAATAAAGTTTTATATATTGTTAATATATTATAAAATTCTTATGGTTAAAAAATAATATTGGGCATAAAGACAAATAGCTTGATGACAGTTTTTATTGATGTTTTAAATATAAAAATATGTTTTTTGCAATAATCTCATTATTGCATGATTAAAGGTTTTAAAAACATACTTTTTAAATGGTTCTTTTATCAATAAATATCAATTTAATATTAATTTAGAAGCAACATCAGACAGGATTATATTTTGTGTAATACCTTAATTTTAAAAAATGAATATTATCACAACGCCCAAAAGCCTAATATTTTTCTTAATATCAAACCCTCGGCCAAAAAAATGACTGCTGCCAATCTCAAAATGAAAAAATCAAGCCCAAAATATACGCATTGCATTTAGTCTCATATTTAGGGCTTCTATGATTAAAAGCACTGATTTGTTTGCTTCTAAGGATATTTAATCTGAGAATGAATGGACTTAGTTTAATGAACGTCGACATTCGTTTAATGGCAAGGTGCTCATGTAATAAATCATTTTTTAGTTTATACCGTGGAGTAAATTAAATACATGATTCTTTTAGAGAAGGAAAAACTAAATACATTGACTTTAATTACATCATCCTAAAATAAACGTTTAAATATTTATAGAGTTGGAATGCCTTGATGAAAGTGCCGAGTTCTTTTAAACAGTTTTTCATTTAAAAAATCTTCGCAAACAACGTGAGCTTGAAATACTTATTATACTAAGACTATAATGAACTAGAATTAAAGGACTATAAAACATGTTCGTATATATATATATATATATATATACTAGCGAATGTTACCCAGCGCTGCCCAGGATTCCCCAACTTGACATTAGGCTGGAATGGAAAAAAACATCACACGAATAATTTTAGTGATATCATTGCATGTGTTTTATCATGTAAAAATCAGTTCCTTACAAAGTCATCACTGGGTCTTCATTGCCATTTTCCCCGTTTTGTATTCCTTCCCGCTGTGTATTTAAACAACGTAAAAAGAAGTTATTTTATAAGTCATTGCATTGGGAACATAGAGTGCCGAAGATATGTTCGGTAGAGCTGAATATCAGAGTATCTGTTTGATCTCAAAGGAAGACTGGCACATTAAGAACTAATTTTTATTTATTCCTATGGAAAATGAATTTTCAGTAAAACCACATTAAAACAAAAACACGTCGTTTTACATTAAAAAACGTTTTGGCGAATAAAATAAGCATGTCAATGACGAACTTTACACGTATTGACAACCCCACTAAAACACTCCTTGAGCTCTCAAAACTATTCACTGAAAATTTTGTCAAAATCTAATTAACCGTTCGGGAGTTACAGGGAAACGAACGAACAGAATTATTTTTTATTAGTATAGATAATTATAAATGAACATATCTATATATATATATATAAGGCTGATTAATTTGGTAATGGGACTTAATATATACTAGTTGTAAATAGGCGTGCCACTCTATTTGTCTTCAAAAATAACCAAAATAAGGTATAACTGCAGGAATACCAAATTAATTATAGTGAAAAAAATTATATAATAGGACACAAAATAAATATTGACTCTTGGTTGTAGAAGGAGGATTTAATTAAAGTAAATGGAAGAGTTGGGCACATTATTTCCGTGGTGAAGAACAAACAAATACAACCGTATCAGACTCTAACATAATTTGTGACCTGGATCCAAAATGAATTATGGTTAAGGAAGCAAGACTGGCAACGGTGAGTAAATCAAGTCTTTTGGCGCCTAAATAGAGATCTGCAATGAAGATGAATACTACCCTATAAAAGGAACACTTTTGGCTCCAGCAAGGAATTTGATTAAATAAATAACAATATGAAGTGACGCCATTTTTTAGGTGAAGGGGATATACATCTCGATGAATTTGCCCCTATATATATATAATTTATATTTCTCAATATTTAAGGAAATTAATTTAAACGAATAAATTGTTATATCTTTTATTTTTAAAAACTTTTTTATTTTATTTCATCGGATCCATCAATTTTTTATTGACTAGTTTATAAGTTTTCAAAATCTATTTTGTTGCCAAAAAGCTTTTTGTCAAATTTGTTTAATTAACAACGATAGGATTGGAGGTTTTTTTGCAGTAAAACTGAGGGTTCCAAAGACATTGCAAGACTTCAAATTCAAAAACCAAATGCTAACTCAATTGGTCTTCTAAAGACTGATCGAGGCTATGCACAAACACCAGCTGAATCTCTTGCAATACTTATGGAAACCCAGTTCCCAGATTGCAGGGTCGACTCTGTCATGGAAAAAACCACAGATACCACCAGTTTTGAAATCGACTTTGTGGATTATGGCAAAGTGTGAGAATCTTTTAACTCTTTTGGAGCCTACAAAAGTGCTGGACCAGATGAATTTAAACCAATTGTACTGCAGCAGCTTGGAGAAAACACCCTTCGGGACATTGTAGAACTCTATAAGGGGATTCTTAGCACTGGCTATACCCCAAGTTCCTGGAAGGAAATGAAGGTTACATTTTTGCCCAAGCCTGGCAAAGATGACTATAGCTCAGCAAAATCCTTCAGAGCAATAACCCTTTCCAATTTCTTTCTCAAAGGTCTTGAAAGAATTGTTCAGATGAAAATAGAAGAAATTATTCCAACGTTATATTCCCAACATGCCTACACTAAGGGTTTATCATCCGAGACGGCTCTGTCACAGGTAACGGATACAATTGAAAATGCTATATTTCAACAACAATGTACACTAGCAGTCAGCTTTGATTGCACTTGTGCATTTGATTACATCCAATACCAATCAGCAAACAACGCAATGGAAAAACTAGGAGTACTTAATAGTATTATATCATGGTATAGATATCTTCTCAACACTCGGAAAGTCAAAGTGGATCTTAAAGGAGAGCAGATATGCATCAGGCCAACACGTGGTAGTCCACAAGGAGGTGTACTTTTACCCATTATATGGAACATGATCATGGATAACCTTCTGACCAAATTTAAAACAGGACCCATCAAGGCAGTAGGCTACGCTAATGAGATATCATCTTATTAGCAAACGGAAATCGTTCTCATACTCTTATCAATATAATGCAATCAGCACAAAATACAGTTCTAGACTGGGGAAAACGAATGGTCTAACCTTTAATGCTACTAAATCCAATGCAATTGTTTTCTCAAGAGCCTACAAGTTGAGATCCAAACATTTTCTACGATTAAAAATGGATGGTAAAGAAATGGTGTTCTCAACGCAAATGAGGTACTTGGGCATTTTATTTGACCACGGACTTACTTGGACGGGCCACCTGCAAGAAAAAGCTGCCAAATGTAGTCGACTATGGAAATGGTTAAGGCAGTCATAGGACAGAAATGGGGCTTAACGTCTGACAAAGTTCTGTGGCTATATGAAGCAATGGTCAGACCAATTATAACCTATGGATGCTTAATATGGGGCCATTCCATTAATAACAAGAAAAGTATCATAAAGATACTAAACTCCATACAAAGAAAAACACTTTTATCAATGTGCCACACACTAAGATCAACTCCAACAGCCGGAATGGAATCTGTTCTTGGCATAATTCCCCTTGACCTTTTCATACAAGGACAAGCAACAAAATCACGATGGAGAACTAGGCATTTCTTGAAAGATACCTGGGATGGTATTGGAAACCTTCCAAAACGCCGTGGTCACCGCTTCTCCTGCGATAAAATACCTAAGGAAGCGAAAATTAATCAACAAAGTGACTATATAAAAGGCAACCTTATTTGGATGAATTGAAAATCCTGATATGATAATTTACACTGATGGATCCAAAGATGAAAAGGGTAATACTGGTGCTGGATGGGCAATCACTATTGGTGATCTCTGCATTCATCACTCAATGGTATCTTTGAATAGAGAAGCATCAGTATTTCAAGCTGAGGTTTTTGCCATCAAGCAAGCAGTCGAAGATCTCAAAAAATTGAAAAAACATGGAAAAAAGTTTTAATTCGGTCTGATTCCCAATCCGCAATTGCTGCTCTTCTCAATCCACTTACCTCAAGTGCTGAAGTCAGGGAGTGTAAAGAAATCATATGCAGAGGAAAGAACGAAGAAAACATATATATTGAATGGTGCAGAGGACACAATGACATCACAAGAAATGAATTTGCAGACTACCTTGCAAAAAGTGGCGCACAAAGCAACAACCGAAAATTTGTTGGTGTGCCCCCAAGTTATATCAAGAAAACAATAAATGATTACTTTTATAAACGATGGTGTGAACGATATAAAGATAGTCTTCACATGAAACACACACATCTTATGTTAAAAAACCAAGATCAAAGGTTGTCAAACTTCACCGTGAAGACCTGAAACAACTTATTCAAGCCTACACAGGACATGGACCATTTCTCTCCCACCTAAGCAAATGGAAGAAAACAAGTGCAACCTGTGATCTTTGCAAGGAAGAGCCACAGACTGCAGACCACCTGATCAACAGATGCCCTGCTCTGTCCCTTGAAAGGCATGAAGTGTCTCAAGAAGAAGACGCGGACATCCAAATTCTAAAAAAAATTAAATGCAAAAAAAATGAAAAATATTATTGTAAATAATTTCAGTATTTAAGAAGGAATTTATTTTGCTGTTGTAACACATAAACCCCATTGTGTGGTTGTGTTCTTTACCTTAGTGTCTATTGTTTGTATGTAATATTGTAATCGGCAATAAATTTCTAACTAACTTCTTCTATTTATACGTTGCCATAATTATTTCTACCCAATCCACATAATTGTAAGGTACCTGAAGTGACCTTCGCCTTAAAGAAACTTTTTTGTAATATTTTCTTACCATTTGATCTAAACAATTGAACCTCAATGGTGTTTCACTAAAATAAACTAGAGTCTCTTGTTGCTATTTGTTTTGTAACAAATTGAAACGTTGCTATGCATATTACCCAAAATTAATATTGTTATTGCAGTTGTCAATTTTAAAGGAAAAAACAATGGAGGTGGTTCAGCCAGAATCCAAACTTATATTGATTTACGTACAAATAAGTTATCCAAGGGTATTATATATTATGTAAAAAAATTCCCTCGTTTCCACTGACAATAATTTGGATTTGTTAAATACAGACTCTAGTTATTACTATTTAAATATGTCAAAAAATGGCGGTAAAATATTTCGATGAAAGACGTAGGGTGCCATTACACCTTGCAAGATAAAAAGTAGTGATGCACATAAATATAATTGCAATAAGGGAATAATCAAAAAAAATAACACTTCATTCAACAAACATACCAAACTCTGTTTGCTCATAATAGGAATACTGTCCTCGGAGATCCCTCCAGAAGTTTCAACCCTTTCAAGACTTATCCTAAGCCACTCTCTTGGATCTTCACAAAACTCCCAACGATGGACCTCTGATATTTCCTTTGAAATGAATTTGTACTCCAAGAATGCCTCGTGGGACTCATGAGACGCAAGAGAACCCTGCTCTTCCCCAAGAATAATAGACGTCTCTTTCCGAGAAATCTCCGTTGGATCCTTCCAACTGAAGGACTTTTCTCCACAAAAAGATAAACGAAGGATCTATATCCTGTGAAAAGTCTTTGGATTCTACTTACGTAAGAGCTTTTAATATTTCTTCAGAAAGCAGTTGCACTTGGGAGCCTTGCACATACACTACTATCATTTACTTTTACTTCTCTACATGAAGGGCAATGCTTACGTAAAATTTAGCATCCATCATATTAGCTTATGTTTAATTATGTAAAAGTAATAAATTAATTATTTTGAAAAAATATGAACTTTTATCTTGTATAACTATATTTTATACACATTAGTGCTCCTTAATCTAATTGAAACTAGAGAAGGAGTTTATGTATGTCCTTTGACGCATGCGGACGTGTCATCGGCGTGCTGAGTTGATAATTTTGTGAATTTTCAGTGTTTGTAACTCTATATCAACCACTAAAGCTGCGTCAGGTAGGTATTTATCTCCATATGTTAAGTTCCTTTGGTCGAATTCAAATTGTGGAACTACTGGTGCGATTCCTTCCGTCGACATCTTTAAATCAGAAAAAAAAATTGCATAATATTTTAAAGAATTTTAGTAATTTCTTATAGATACCTTTATGTGAATTGTGAATTGTTGGTTTTATTATGAATGTTATTTTAATGATGAGCTATAACTCCTTTCTGGAGTATTAATTTTGAACTATAATGTTTATTCATGTATTTTTGACGTAACTACTCCGGTTTATATATTTATGTATGCTTTTTGGTTTTGATGTACATAATATATTTTAATAAGGGGGAAAATAGAAAATAAAAATAAAAATAAAACACTCAATACTATTTTTATTTTTCATGTTTAGGGAAGTTATTTTTGTTTTTAACACTTGTCTAACAGATTGCTTTTTTATATTTAAAATACATTGGTATATTCAGCTAAAATATATTTGTACAAAAGAAAATAAACATAAATTGGAAGAAATAAAGCAAAATGTCTTAATTCAAGTATTGTTTGGTGTCTTTAAACATGTGACAAGTTTTCTCAGCTATTTATTCGTAGGCTATGTCAAGTATTCATAGAATTGATATTACAATTGAGCGTTAATTAATGGGTAAAAAACAGTGCTTGCTTATATTACAAGCAATAAAAAATGTCATTTATATTTGATGGAGTATATTTTTTAGGCGTTTGACCCGTTTTGATAATCTTTTTACACCAATAACAATCATTAAAAGGATGGCTATTGAAATTGCATGACGAATTATTCAAAATATTTTAAAAATTACTTTCAAATAAAATCAAAAGCAAGCTAATTATTTTCTTACACGTAATTTACTTATTGAACGGTTTTTCAAAACTATCTATTGCCTTTTAATCACAGTTATATTTTATAAGGCTTAATGACAGAAACCTCAAATACATGCATGCACTTGAAATAATTTGATATTATTTATTATAAAAACGATTTTTAATGAGTCACAGAAAATATATATCGAATTCAAACCCCATGCTTGCTAAATAGAACATAAGTTATTAGCATTCATATAATCAACAAATAATCTTATAAAAGCAACAAGTTATAAAATGACTCTTTTTATTGAATAATAAATAAAATATTTTTGAACACTTATTTTTATAAATAATTTAATTGTTTAGGCAATTCTTTCATAGCCACTGTATGAGGAACAGCCAATAAAACTTGTTCATATAAAAAATATTATATATGTTGGTCTCGGAAATGCTATGTAATAACGATGCTTTGGGACTTGATTCTCTATGAGGACTTTCCATAATGTGACGCCTTGTTTCTCCGCTGGAAGGAAGTTGATGACATTGAAACAGGAGGATCGTTATAAGTATGCTGATAACTTGATTATGGGAAAGGATGGGAAGTATGGCGTGTCTGAGCGGTAAGGGCAAGTTTAGTTGATGGATATCAGGGAGTTTGGAGGGAGGAGAGAAGAGGTCCGGTAAGAGATTATAGACTTGTATATTTTTCCACAGAACCAGAAGGAGACCAAAGGATGGATTTCCCAGAATCTCTAAGGTAGCTCCTCCTCCCTCCGAGTAAAGGGCTCTGAGGCACAACCAACCAATTGCGGCTTTCTCCCATCTACACAGCTAAATAAGGATAACGTCTTTCTTCATGGCTTGAAGGATGTCAAATCCTCAGGGCCGAGAGGCTGCGATGCCTAAATGATGTACGCTTTCGCACTCATCCACGGAGAGACCTGACTGTCACAGTTCTCCATGAAGGGCCAAATGCTCCGAATTCTTACAACCACCAGGAGGATCACCGGTGCTCACGATGTGGATCATTATTCTTGAATAGAGGAGGGGATAGTTAGTCAGTGAGTGTTAGTCCCCGGCAAGAAGCTCCACGACATCTGCGAGACTGTATGTGATGTAGCTTTTGATATTACAATAGTCCTGGATCAAAAACGTTAGCTACTTTTTCTTGTTGGTTCCGTCATTGATTCTGAAAAAGTGACAGAAACTGAATCCTAAACGATTAAGGCTTTGACTTCACTACACTTATGAGTAGCGTTCCTCTACTATGCCAACAGCAAAGGAATAAATCTCTTTGTGACAATCATCTTTGAGGGATCATTTCGGAACCATGTGTAGCTGTTGTATCCATTCCCAATTAGTTACCAAGGAAAGGACGCATGCTTTTTAAAATTAGAAATATGTTCCCAGGTTATATCCTGCTCTCTCTCTCCTTAAAAACGGTGTGCTTAAAAAGGGAGAGCGCTTAGATGAAAGAGAAGGTCACTTTGGCCACACAGGTGGTGATGAAAAAACATATCTTTCTTGTTGAAGTGTATAAAAGTCATCGAGGGATCGGATATACACAACATAGTTTAAATGAATTTGAAGAGGGGAATCACACTTTACAAATTCCCGGCATTGACAAATGCAAAGGATGACGATAAGAGGACAAAGGAGGATCCGGAAAAAGAAAAAGATGATTCCTGGCCTCCTCTAAGCCTTCCATTCTCTATTGGAGCCATATTTTTATTCTACGGAATCCTTGGATTCATATCCGTGATTCAAAACTGGGACGAATACGAGGAGCTCAACATAAGTAGCGAGGCGCTCTCAGGACAACACGGAATCACCTTCTACTACTATTCCATCTATGCCACTTTTGGTCTTATCAATGTCCTCCTCTTTTGCTCCGGGGCTCACATCACTCTGAGTCTCCTTCTGATGAGCGGAATATACCTACAAAAGCCAGCTTTCATTCTCATCTGGTTATTTTTCTATTGTCCCTACAGCTTCAGTTTCTTGATATCCTTTGTGCATGACGTTCACCAATCGAGCCAAGGACTACGAAACAAGGAATCCATGACGGCACTACTCATAAGTCCGCTAGTTAACCTATATATGTTCATTACGTCCTTATATATTTGTAGCCTCACACTACAAATCTGGAGGAAGATGCGGCGAAATAATTTAATTGTGATTCATGCATAATTTATTAATAAATTTTTAAAGGAATTGTTGGTTTTCAATACTGTGAAAAATAATATTTTTTTATACAAAAAGGTGTTTCGATTATCGATGTTTTTTATTAAATAAAATATGATCCTATAGAAATATCATACAATATTATTTTAAAATACTGAAGAACTCAAATATATTTGAAATAAACCGTGATAATATTAAGTTGTTTATTCTTTTGTACAATAAAAATGGAAGATTTGAAAGGGCTTTTTAAGAGAACATTTTCTATCAAGATTTAAGATATGGATTAAAAAATGGGTATACTCTATGCGGTGCTGTCTTTCGTGCGATAAGGTCCGATTAGATTTCTTATGGCATCCCCTTCGGATCTACAGAAAGCTTAAGAAATTTTCCTGAATGAAAGCCGTTATGTTCATATACAGTTTTTAAACCTGATATCTTTTTCGTGTTTATTTTAAGGAAAAGGGTTTATTTATATATTTTTTGTCAATATGTAATTAATTCTAACAAATAAATCCTTTAAAACTTTTAAAGAATGGGATCCTAAGAAAATAGTCATACAAATGATTATCATTGTTGCAAAAATTGCATGAGCAAAAATGAAAAGTTAATTTGTCAAAGTATGTTTAAAACATCTCTTTAAATTTGCTCAGAAATAGCTTAGGCCATCATTATGGAGCTTGCAAATATGTATTAACACATGTTTTTAACGAGAAGAACGTTAAATAAGAGGCCTGATTGAAAAGCTGCACACATGTTTTTTTTTGTCGCAGTTACTTTTGTTTTTGTTCAGACAAATCATAGTAGCAAAGTTATTTTGCTTTTTATGATACAAAAGAGTGCATCCCAAAGAATGTCCATGTTCTCCAATTGCTTTTTCAGACTTTAGTTACTCATAAACATTCCATTTAACAATATAAATATATAGTATAAAATTAAACATCTAGTCTAAATCAGACATACATTAACCATTATATAACGAAACGTTTCGAAAAACCACTAATTTACAAAAATATGGTTAAGCAAATAGTTTTAGTAATAAGTAACAATTAAATACATGATGATCATCGGTTATCGTAAAAGAGTTCACATTGTTGTTTTGCTAAAAAATTGTGGGTCCTTAAAATTTGCAAAATAAATTGTAGATGCCCATTGGAGCTGGAGGGGTAAAAACGCACGGGATCTCCCACATACTTTCAAGGAATGTTGACGGTACCAGGAATTATAATTAAGAAAGCGATGTATCGTACTGCTGTAGACATTGCTTTGATTTTTGATATTTTTATTATCAGTCATTCTTTTAGCTAGATAATTACGAATGCTGGACAAAGTTTTTTTGTCCAGAGCTCGAGTTTTTGATGGTTCAGTTTGCAGATTCATGGACAGTTTGAACAAAGTAATGTCGTGATTATTTTATCGTTTTCTTGTTTAAATTGCCCCTAGATTCAAAGCATGATTCCGAACCGCTATGCAGACGGACAGTCTACGAATTCAGGACTTTAAAATCATATCATTTTCTTGAAAAGGAAAATTACTATTGATTATCTTAAACTTTATCAGTGTTGGAAAATCATTTTCTAAGCTTTTTAAAATTACTTTAAGTGATGTAAATATATTAGAAATTAGGAGATAATATTATAATTTTTATATATTATGAAATAATTCAGTCTAATTATGTCACTACAATTTAATATCTAAAAATTACAAACCGAAAAATAACCCTTCCCTGTCATTTTCCTTTGGATAGTGGATAATGTGTCTTGTAAAAAATAATATCTATGAACACTTAAAAATTGAATATTAATACACTTCCTTAACAAATTGCTAGAAGCTTGATTGCATTTTTTTACTAGAGGCATATATACACTCAGAGAGTGCAAACCTCCGCCGTCACGGGGTCCTTATGAGCCTTCCGAGGCGGATTTTTCACGACTGGGGCGGCGAAGAGGGACGGGGGAGGGTTCCCCTCGACGAAAATTCCGAGAGGAAGACGCTCCCGGCACCCGATTTCACTGCACAGCGACATCTATTGGCAGAGTAGGCTAACTTGAATATTTATTAGTATTTAGTTCATTTTGCGTCTTCTTTCTGCACTCAGAGATGCCAAAATTTAATCACTTGGTTCTTTTGGCATTTCCAACAACTCCACAAAGTTTCATCCGAATCTGTTGAGTACTTTTTGAGCTATCCTACTGACAAACAACCAACCAACCAACAAACCAACGCCAGTGAAAACAATACCTCCTTCGGCGGAGGTAATAATTATTATACAAATTTAATATATTACTTATTGCATATTTCAATAATTATAGTACAATTTGCATTCATTACCTCCGCCGAAGGAGGTATTGTTTTCACTGGCGTTTGTTGGTTTGTTAGTTTGTTGGTTTGTCAGCAGGATAACTCAAAAAGTACTGAACGGATTCGAATAAAACTTTGTGGAGTTGTTGGAAATGCCAAAAGGAACAAGTGATTAAATTTTGGCATCTGTAAGTACTTTTTAATATGCAAAATGAGCAAAATACTAAATGAAATGGGGTCTCTATTCATGGAGTAGGAAAGAACAAACGCTAAAAAAATATTCATTGACGTATTATTGTTCATATATCAGCTCAGGACTATGTTAACCCAGTGACGTAGCTTAAACTTCTTCCTCTTCCCGTCTCTGAGTGCTTTTTTAATATGCAAAATGAGCTAACAGAGAGGAAACAATGATTAGAGATAGAAAATCGGGCGTGTGTGAAAGGGATAATGTTTGAATGGGAATGTTGTGGGGATCGGCGGAGGTACACACTCTCTGAGTGTATATATTTGTTTTTGCAATTGATGTGATTACTCCTTTTAGTGTTTATTTTTTAGTACGTTTGATAGTTGTTACATCACTGGAATGGTCGCTTGCGCAAAAAAAAACTAATTTTTTAAATTATAATGTTCATTTATGTTTTGTTTTTAACGTAATTGTGTTTTTTATCTCTTACATTCTAGTATATTCTTATTTTTACTCTGTTTAGATTTTAGCCAATAATAAACATCTTATCAAAAAAAACTAATTTATTTTCCTTTTGTCAAAAAATTCAATGGATTATATTCGCTTTTTATATTCGTTTTGTAAAGAAACATATCAACTTGCCAAAAAAAAGTGAATACTACTCGCTAAAAATGTTCGAAGAACATTATAAGTATTAAGTCAATTCACCAATATGTGAGCATTAATGAATAAGGACAAAATCTCACTATTTATCCATGCATAAAAATGTCATCTTTTTTAGTAAAAGAACAATAACCATAAAAAATATTGGACATAAGATGAATGTGTACGAGTAAAAAATATCCAGAAAATAAAATGTCTTGTTATTTGAGCTATAGTATAACGTTGAAAAACACTTTTAGCAGCTATATTTTTAACTACTACAATAAAATGCAATAATATATATATATTAAAAAACTTAGATGGAAGAAAAAACTTTTCTCGCTAGATTACACTATGTAACAAAATTAAGGTCTTGGTTTGCCCTGGGCTGAAATTTCGAAATTGAGTCCCATTTTTTTACGTAGATTCCAAAATGCCACTCAAAATATCGTCCGAAAAAAGGTTTGGACTTTATGGCTTTTTTTTATATCAGGATTTTCCTCATTTCTAATTGTTAAGGCAAACGTTTCGTGCAAAGTAAAAATAACCACAAATGTCAGTACTATTTATTTTTCTACTATATCTGTGCATTTCAAATCCGTTTTTATAATTTATATATTTTTCGTACTATTTGAAAAAATAGGTTTGATATTTCAAAAGATGATCATTTTTTAGTGTGCTATTTAAGCGCCTATATTTTTTTTGTTTCGAGTCTATTGACTATAATCAATATGTAATATATTTTTGGTATATGTCAATGCATTTCATAACAGTTTTTATTATTTCGATATCTGGCATGAAAGTAAAGAAAATATCAATTTAGTGGGACGAAGTATTGTTCATATTAAGTAACTACTTTTAGGTGATTATTGAGGTTGCATTTAATATTATTGTGATTTGTTGCGAAAAAAAAGAACAGGTTTGCCTTTATATTTGCAAGTTCCTTAAATAATTTGATAAACAATTTTGCAATGCTATTTTCCAAATCACAGTAACGCTCTAAAAAAATAAAATGATATTTGACACTTGTAAATAATTATTGTAAATAAAAAGGCAAACCTGTTTTTTTCTTCGTAACAAATCACAATAATATTAAATGCAACCTCAATAATCACCTTGGGTTTTTTTGTATTTCCAAAACTATATTTCTACAAATGACCGTACTTCAAAAATTATACCAGAAGTTTGTTTCAGCATGGAAGTTAAAAAAAAACATCTATCTGGGGACGAAAGCATGATCCCGTACATTGGGAAGCATTACATAAAACCTTTTTCCGAGGAAAATCCATTCGGATTGGATGCAAAATGTCGGAATTATGCTCCAAATGTGAATACTGCCGTTCTTTCAATCTTTATTGTGGCAAAAATTACCTTCAGGAAATTTTTGATCCATAAATAACCCATGGAGGGAACACAGCGAAAAATTTAATCAAAACAGCAAATATTCCACCATAAGATGGACTCAAGATTTATTTCGACAATTTCTTCAACAGTATTTCCCTCATGAAGGACAACGAAAGTGGTAGTGGCCAATAGTTTTTTTTTGTAATTATTGTTACAGTCAACATACATGCCAATTACTAAAGCAACAAGAACAAATATGGTTTCACATAATTTCATCAAATATCTGACAATTGTAAATATTTTGGTTAAAAATCGATTCTGAGTTATGTATCGAGATATGATGAAAAAAAAATCATTGGATTATATATTCTGAAGTTACTAACGTAAAGGAAGAGCTTCGTTTATTTGATATAAATGCAATACAAGTATTCACCCTAGATGCTTCAAAAAATACCACTACGTTTGTAAAGGAATAATACTTAAAACTATATAGAAAAATGGTCAAGAAGTTCTTTTAAATATAAAAATAAGGTTATTATGTTATCGTGTATCCATCTATCTATCTATCTATATATATATATATATATATATATATATTAAGATTAAAAGAGAAAAGAAAAATATAAAAGGAAAAAAGTATAGAACCGTTTATTCTTTTTTAGTTAATAAAATCTTTGCCTGTAGAGCCTGAGCGTCGATTTTTCGACATCGAATTTCACAGCAGTGACTTGTTCAACTTGGTCGAAATTTTGAGCAAATGTTCTATGTGTCAATATAAATTAGATCTAAAATTTTCATTATTCTACAATCATTATTTAACTTTCGGTTCTAATGGGTTAATCGTTTTTTGGCAAATCTTTCTCACTCCTGATCATACGGAGACAACAAATTTACTTCAACGTGCAAGGACATGAAGGACGATGAAAACTGCACGCTTTCATGAGAGGGTATTTAAATTTCCCGTGGCTAAATGAAGAACAAGATTTCTTCTGGAGGTCGTGGAAAGTAAGGATGTCTCCCATTAGGGGGGCATTCTAGTTGATCTATGCTTAAAGTTATTCTTAATCTTGTATTCTTCCTGGAGCTTTACATAATGTTGAATTATGTATTTTTTCGCAACTGCATATATGCATTCCATATATATTTAAATTAAGAAGGGGAAAACTATTGACAGGGATATAGACATCAGGCAAATACTAATAGAGTGTAATACACGCAGCAACTTGTAGTATTTATACTTATACGCAATATGTACTAGATTTGTTTACACTTGTTCTCAAAAATAATACAAAATCATTATTTTTATTGGCTCCAAAAAATAGTAGGCCTAGGATTAGTGTTGTGTCGGTCCATATCTAGGACCGAGGACTGCAGTCCGGTCCAGTCCAGTCCTCTTTGTTGCTCCTTAAAAAAGGAAAGAATGTTTGTTGGGTTCATAGAAAAATTATCAATTAGAAAATATGACAAACTCTTTGTGCTTAAAAAGATTCGCTCTGTCTTGAAAGTAAATATACTGTAACGAACATGTGGTACTGACATAAAATGTTCTGGGCAGATCATCAAACCTTTAATCTTTTTGCTGGCATTGTGATTTTAAATAAATATTTTTTTCAATTACATTTTATAAATTTATAATAATATATGAATGAGGTCACATAACTATCTTGATATATATTATTTGACATATTTAAATTTATAAAAACTTGATTTAATATAATATTATCTGGCTTTCCATTAACATATTTTTATATTATCTATTATTTCATACAATAACATACTATTATTCTAATTTACCCGACATTGTTCAATATGAGGTCAATAAAGAAAATTAATTATTCCTAATAGTTGTACGTGTACACAAATAGTTTTTATACTCACATTTCATGTTGATAGATTTGTACGTCAAATTTTGGTATTTATATTGGTATAATAGGTCAAACAAGTTATTAATATTATTGCTAATAATTGCCACATCTGTACATTTTATGTACACAACGGAATATATATTTATATACATACATACATATATTTATATATATATATACAGTTAAATAGTAAGTAATATGAATAACTAAATACCAATTGTTGAATATTTGTTTCCTCTTTTTTGAAAAAACATTATATTTAACATACATTTCACTAAAATCAAATTAATAAATACAAGTAAAATTTTCGTAGAGATTAAATTTAATAATTATTTTATTATTAATGAAGTTACAATGATAATTTATTGATAAGAAAAGAATGTGTCTAGAGAGTAAATGAGATGTGAAGCTCCACACTGTTGAATAATAAAACATCCGTAATACTACGCCTTCAATGTAAACCCATTTTGCCAGGCGTCTTCATCAAGAGGTTATGAGAAGATGCATATAAATTGTTGATATGAAGAAGGCTTATGCCAATTGCAAAACGGAAGACAAATTCTTTAAAAAAAAGTAAACATGATCATTCATCTCAAAGAAGACAAAGAAAAACACTTGTAACATCTCTCAGTGCAACTCACACGAAACACTTTTCAGTATGTAGAAAGAATGGGAGCAATCAACAAGTCCAATATAAAAAAACCTGAAGTGAATTCAGAGAAATTAAAAAACTCTCCGGAGCTCAAAGAACATGTGGTTTCTTCAATCTTCATAGGAGCGTTATACATGACAACGGGGGTCATTCAATTCCTTGCTCTTCTAACAAGCTGCATCCTCATCAGAGAAATCAAGGGAGGATCACCCACTATTCAAAGCACCTTATCGAGTCCACCTCTGTTTGACCAGACTGGGATGTTATTTCTCATGCTCTTCGCGTCTGGGGTTCACATAATCCTAAGCCTTCTGATGATGGTCGGAGTATACAAAAGAAAACCCTTTTTAATCTTCATCTGGCTTCTCTTCTTTTTCTTCTATTCCGTCCGTCTTTTGATTGTTTTTTATCATTCTCTATTGTCCTTCAGAGAGGCAATGGGGGATCCGGAGTATCCTTTGGTCTTCTACTGAAGACTCTCGCTCATTTAACTATGTTTACGATCTCTATTTACTTTTGGAGCCTTGTTCACCACACCTGGAAAAACATTCGACAAAGCAATGCAAAAAAAAATATTTATGCTCTCCTCTAATAATTATTAATTACATATTTGTTTTCAAAAAGGGAATAAAATTGTGTTTTTTATCAGAATAATCATTAAACAGTACAAAAAGTATATGAACAAAAATTATTTTTGTTTTTATTGGTTCATTATTTATACCTTATGGAATTTTATCATTAATTTTTAATATTTTAAAATGTATGACTATTCGATGGTTAAAAGAATTTGTGGTCTTAAAAAAGGAAAATAATTTTAAACTAACTAATGTATATTTATGTTTTTGTGAAACACAATTTTCCTTTTTTTGTCTGTTATTTATATATAATTATGCGTTGTATATATTTGAAATAGAACAAAGACCTTGCTGATAAAAAACACATAGATAAAAATACTTCAACATGTATCAAAACTATTCTTTCATAGATCATTATCTGACATTCTTCTTCCTCTGACGTCATCATTTTATATCTTGCAGGTGAACAATGAAGCAAAAGGAGAAAGGTGTTTCCGTATATTTTTTCATTGTCAGTAAGCTGAAATTGTGGCCTTTCTCATCTCGTAGTGTTGTCTTTTGAGACCGATGTGTCCACTGATTATTCTATTGATGAAAAATATTATGGTTAGATTGTAATTGGGTTTTTGAGTTTGAAATGAACAATCTAGTGACAAGTTTTTGGTGGTAGTGTGGCATTCATTTAAAGCTGCTTTTCTAAAATATTTTGTTTTGACGAACAAGGATAGGATTGACTCTCTTAGCACGGTGTATGCGTCCTGCAATCTGTAATAAATAATTCACAATAACTGCATTTATATATTATATCGCTCTCACTACAGCAAATGAACATACTCGTTCTGTCACAAGCTCTACAAGACGCTCAACTTGATTCACATATATACCCACATCATCAGCACCTTCTATGATACCTCTCCTGGCACTATCAAAAGAGGGAGAAAGACTTGAATGGTAGGTGTTAATCTTCGAGATATAAAGACATAGAGAACTCATTCTAAGATTTGAGTACGACTTGCTATTTGTTGCATTATAATGTCATATTTGATTAGTTATTTAAAAAGAATTACCCTTTAAATATTTTTTGCTAGGCAAAACTTGATTCATTCCAAAAAAAACTTTCACATCCAAGAAATAATGACGGAATATAATTTGGCAATATTTGACATCGTTTGTATGAAACTAAGTAACGAAAATATTTTGTGGTTCTAATAAAAGTATTTCTTCATGATTTCTATCAATGCAAGTATCTTATCTCCAAGGAATTAAAACTGATTTTCGTTGACAATTTTTGCAATATATATAATATTTCCTACTTGAAGTATTTGTGATTTTATTATATTTTTGAAATAAGAATTCAATTTGTATTATATACAAACTGCGTAAATGAAGGGTTGAAAAGTAAACAAATATGTATCATTTAACTAAGACTAAAAATACAGTACATTTAATCATTTAAGTAACAGTTATTGAGAAGATAAACAAATAAACAACGTCATAACTGATGTTGACAGACCAAATCAAATATACCAAGAGATAAAAAGACAAAAGTTTTTGTAGGAAAATATAAACATTTATTATTTTACCCTCTCACCAAAGCTTCGGATGAAAAATAGGGAGGAAAATATGTCATCACAAACTTTCCCTGTGATCATTTCCCGTAGCCATTGAGCCAGAACAACTATATCCGTTTATTTTCCATATATTGAAAAGATATATAACTCTGGTTTGTCTAAGCAAGGAGGGAAGAAACACTTTTTTAACTTTTTTATTGTCCTTATTATAATTATTAGTATTATATATATATATATATATATATATATATATATATATATATATATATATATATATATATATATATTTACTTTTTTATGTACATCCAAAATTCAACGAGAAATTTAAGTTTGAAATAGTCATTTATGAAAAATACCCCAAAAATGAACATTTTGAAACTGTATTATCTCGTTTGGTTTGGATGTACATGAAAAATATAAAACTGATTTGGATTCCTTGCATCCATATCTACATTTTGCGGCAATTGTTTGAAATAGCATTTAAATAAGGGACTTTAGAGGCGATCAAATGGCGAAAATATTACAACATAAGTTTACTAAATAACTTTTGGGCCCGTTGAGCGGACACTTTCCCATTATTTGATTTCGTTCAAACTTTCACAACATTATCGCTATGCACTAAAGTAAAATCCTAGGGGAGCTCGACTCGTAAATCTGAAAAATGTGAAATAAACAATCACCCTAATATATATATACTCGTATATATATATATCATATATATATATATATATATATATATATATATATATATATATATATATATATATATAATATATATATATATATTATATATATATATATATAAGTCTATTTGGATACTCCTCACAGATTTATTGTTATATCGGCTTCATTATCTATAATCAATAAATAATATTTGAACACATAGAGCGATGAAAAAATGCTCATGAAATAATATTTTATAGTTTTGTAGACTTACTAACTTGTAAAATATATATAAATATTATATAATAAACATATTTTTAGGAAACAAATGGTGATAAATAAGTATATATATATATATATATATAAATGAACATCACAGATCATTATATCCATTATGTGTATCACTTACGAAGTAATTTAATAATTATTAACTTTAAAAGTTTGTAATTTTTCTCATATAAAGTAGATATTTTAATTATAAGATCAATATTTACTTTTAACTTATTTTTTCTTGACAATTTTTTTAAACTATTGTTTCTATATCATTCATTCAACATCATAGTCAATGAACCTTTTGAACGTCAGAGAAATCAAAGATATATTGGTATGAGACGAGGCGCAAGACATCAAGAGAGATTTTTATCCCGTGGGCTTATTCAGCTTTTGGTAAGAAAAGGTCACACTTTAAGAAGTAAAAAAACATCTCTGAGGTCTGGAGGCCATAAGACACTGTTTATAGTAATAACTAAAACTCTTTATCTGTTAGTGGCATTTGTTGTTAAGACTAAAAGCAAAGAAACCTCATAACGATAACAAAGATTCAAGAAAATTATGTTTTGTTTAAAAATCAATGAATAAACACCTTTAGGCCAAGATGTCTTTCTCTTTGAAGTTGAAGAATATTGAGAATGCTTTAGTTAAATGTGACTGTAATTTTTGATACATATATATTAGAACTTTCGACTTTTAAATAAATTGATATCATTAATTTATTCCTATACACTATTATTTTAATACTCTAAGCTTGAATCTTTATATTGCTTTGGATTAGTAGAGAACTAATATATATATATATATATATATATATCAGGGTGGTGCAGGCGAATCTAGACTAACTTTGAGTACTTGTATCTCAGAAATCAGTTAGGGTAGAAGCTTAAAAATGTATGAACTGGTTACTGATTGAAAATTTCCTCGGAACTTGAGCGCAGGACGGCCATTATTGTGGCGCTCCGTTGCGGCCGTGCGCCCAAGGAGATCATCGACTTCTTCAAAATTCCCAAAGCTACTGTTTACAGCATTGCCAAGTCCTTCAAGGAGTCGGAGGACATCGAGGAAGGATTCCTAACACCGGAAAGAAAACTCCAACCGATCCAAGTCAGGAAGAAAGCGCCGACTTCATTGATCGCCTCCAGACGATGACCAATTGACGATCCAAGTGTTCCCATGTCAAACTGGCTGAATGCTAAATGTGCACAGGACCACTGTTCTCCATGCCATTCATGAGGACCTGAGGTGCAACAGCTACGTCCTGAGATCCGTCAGATGCTTCTGATGCCATGAAGTAAGAAGAGGTTGGAGAGATGTGAGTTGTTGATCACGTCATTGAAACACCGAGATGCCGGACGAATTAGGTTCTTCTCGACGAGAAAATCTTCTGTGTTGATGCAAAAATCAACCGTCAGAATGACAGATGGATTGCCAGGACCAGATGAGGTCCCTATCATGGAAGAACCAAGTTCCCGGCCGGAGTTCATGTCTTGGAGGTCATGTCCAGCGAGGGATACATCATGCCTCCTTACTTCTTTGCCAAGGGCCAAATTACTTATTAATTAATTTATCACATCTTACTTGTTTGATATTATTTTATATTTGAATTGATAAAAAGTCTGCTACATTTTACAATTAGTTTTAATTTACATTTTTATATGCACGTTATTATATGTGAGTATGCTCTCATTAAATAAAAGTTTGTGACGTATAAAAAAAGTCTATCGAACCAAGGATCTTTCAATGAGTTGACAAAAATGACCATTCCCTCTCGGGATTCGAACCCCAACATGGAGAGTTGAACACGCCTTAACACACACAGCTCCCTATATATATATATATATATATATATATATTGAAATTAAGTACTGAAACTTCGAATTTCCAGTATACTTTCGTAGTCGTTCTATTTACTCACCGATACATGTTTTTTTGTTAGATTGTAAGATTTTTATTTCTTTTTCACTCTTCTTATCGTCAGATATATCAAACATTGATATGGCGACATAATGATCAGTGCCATCTGATCTGATATTTGTAGCCGTTATATAAGTATTATTAAAAGATAATGTTGACATAGTTTCTTCTAAGGATGAAAAAATGATGAAGTCCCAGGATTAAAAAACAAGAGATGCTTTCAAGGATGATTTTTTTTAGTTTTCCAGTGTTCAAAACACAGTAAAAAGTTGGCTTTTTTATAGATACAAGAAAAAGTTATTTAAAGAAATACATTCTAGAAAGTATTTTGTCAACTTTTATAATTACACCTGAAATCTCTGCTAGGTCTAGTGTATCATGTGTAGCGGCAATGTCTCATGCCATACCGACTCGGTATCTCAGTGAAGATTACACCGAGCCTATTATATTTGATTGTTCCTTGGTTGATAGATATTTTATATAAAACAATTATACATAAATAGTTTATATATTTACTTTTTATACTTCAGAATGGTTAACACTAGGTGGACGAGTGGGTTATTTTAACCCGCAATTTTTTTCAAGGTGCTGGCTTTTTCACATTATCATACTTATAGTCCCCAGTTTTTTGACTTTTAATGTAATATAAGAACTATATGTGTTTGAAATTAAACTCTGTATCTATATTATTCACTAAATATTTGCACTTATACCTAGAAGACGAGGGGTCATTTGAACCCGCGCATATAAAAATTAAAATAAACGTAAATATTAATGTCATAGTGTCGTGTAGTGTACGGGTAACAAAGTTGTAACGGCGTGTATAGATTTTAGTTGAACATCAGCAACTCCAAACGAATTAGCATGTTTGGAAAAGTGTTACCTATGCTCATGAAATAGATAGAGCAGCTTTTGCTTAATCTCAGAGCTTTTGTGCTAACAACCTGCCAACATGTCACGAAGAAAACGGTTTCACTGTCTTCGAAATTCAAAAACTTCTTTTAGCAACGCCAATGGATGAATCAGATGGAGCCGAATAGAACCGACCGAATTAGAAGAAAAAATCATCCCTAGATCAAGTTTTGAAGGCGTCTCTTCATGAAACAACAGTCCTGAAGAATAAGAATTGACCCTCAATGTAACCAAGCCAAACCCAGTAAAAATTCTTCCTCACTGGATGTATGTATCAATCTCTACTGGTCCGAAGAAGCTTCCTGAATCAGTAAAATATTATAACAAACAAGAAAAGGAGTTGATGTGTTGTCGATCAAAAGGCGAATTATACAGAACCAGGTATCTTTTCGTCGTTGACCGCTGCAGGGTTGTGTGGTACAAAGATGTAACCGGTGCTAACATTTCAAGACGAGATTATCTAATAAAACTAATATCCGAACTGAAAGTACTTGCTGAAGACTGTTCCGATGGTTAGGAGGAATCTGATTCTGATTATATTCCTCCTATTGTCAAATAACTGCACATGAAAATCTAGGAACAAAAAAAAACTCTGTGAAAGATGTAAGCGCCCTGTTTGTAGAAAATGTGCTTCGCACACAAGAGTAATATGAAATGTTAGTACTCATTATATGTATGTATTTTTGGGACCCTATGTAGAGTAACAATGTTATTGTGACATAATGTCCACTATAAAAGGATATATTAATATATATTATATAGTAAAAAAAGGAATATAGTGAAAACCTTGTTTTAATGCAAATAACGAAAATACTTCAAATATATAACTTAAATTCTACAAAGATTGTAACCTGAATACATTCAAACAAAGCAAAATAATTAAAATAAAATACATGATAAAATCCTTGAAAAAGCATTATATAAACATTCATAAGCTCTAATAACCGTATGCTGAAACGACAAGGACTTTTTTTAAGCGGTTGAAATGACCCGTTCCGTCCACTGAGGTAGTAGTATGACTGCCGTCCATCTAG
>CP045904.1:16372231-16384678 GCA_013387185.1 Caligus rogercresseyi
TGATAAGTCCCTTACAAACTACTACACAAGGTGCAAGTGCCACTCAAATATATCATTCGTAAAGGATGATTCAAATGATTTAAACGAATGACAATTAATGTATTCTTGTACCTCTACTACATTACAAAGTAAGCATATACAATTACTTTGAATATGTACATAAAATTGAGTGAAAACAGTTTATTACCTCCGCCGAAGGAGGTATTGCTTCACTGGCGTAGGTGTTGGTTTTGTTTGTCTGCAGGATAACTCACAAAGTACGGAACGGATTCGGATAAAACTTTGTGGAGTGGTTGGAAATGCAAAAAGGAACAAGTGATTAAATTTTGGCATCTCTGAGTGCAGAATAAGATGCGAAATGAGCTAATACTAAAAAATATTTCAAGTTAGCCTACTCTGCCAATAGATGTCGCTGTGCTGTGAAATCGAACCGGGAGCGTCTTCCTCTCGGAATATCCGTCGAGGGGAAACCCTCCCCCGTCCTTCTACGCCGCCCCAGTCGTGAAAATCCGCCACAAAGGGTCATAAGGGCCCCGTGACGGCGGAGGTTTGCACTCTCTGAGTGTATATATGCCTCTAGTTTATTTATGTATTCAACGACTTAACATAATATTTATCGTTCTTGGGGTTCTTCACAAATACTTCCATATATCCAGGAACCGATGGCCTCAATGCTTGTCGTCTTTTGATTCAAGTAAAGAAACATGTTACCTCCGCCGAAGGAGGTATTGTTTCACTGGCGTTGGTTTGTTGGTTGTTTGTCAGCAGGATAACTCAAAAAGTACGGAACGGATTCGGATGAAACTTTGTGGAGTTGTTGGAAATGCCAAAAAGGAACAAGTGATTAAATTTTGGCATCTGTGAGTCCAGAATTAAGATGCAAAAACGAGCTAAATACTAATAATATTTCAAGTTAGCCTACTCTGCCAAATAGATGTCGCTGTGCTGTAAATCGGGTGCCGGAAGCGTCTTCCTCTCAGAATTTCCGTCGAGGGGAACCCTCCCCCGTCCTCTACGTCGCCCCAGTCGTGAAAAATCGCCTCGGAAGGCTCATAAGGACCCCGTAACGGCGGAGGTTTGCACTCTCTGAGTGTATAAATGCCTCTAGCTTGTTTTTTGTATTCATTTTTATCAAATAACATTTTACATCAAAACATATGCAGTTCGGTATTTCTTTTTGAAAACTATGTGTGTTTTATTTCCACAATAGAGAAGGTGGATGGATATAACATCATCACATGGGATAAGGGAATCCCTCAAGACACAAGCTACCTATCCGATGCTTTCGGAATGAGAGCTTCCACTATTTGAAAGTTATATATAAACTACAGTTCATGATTGTATATCTCTGATTTAGCAAAGGACATTGAATAAATTCAAGCTTCCTCAACGACTTCAAATCTAAGCTGATGTTAAAATATGTGTGTTATCTAAATTGATTATAGTTTTATAACGTCACAATCTGATTTTAAGGTCTTACTACTTGTATTAAATCTTCTTTCAATTGTTTTAATCCCCCAACCTAACTAATATTAATAACTGAATGCTCTACAAAGAAGATATATTAAGTAGGCTTCAGAGTTCGTTAATAATAACGTGTAGTGATTTATAATGGCCGCCCCATTTAATGCTATGGAAGTCCTCTTATAAATGTTTAGAGGTATCATCATTAAGTCATGTATTCCCTTAAAATGACGTCACTGGAATTACGCATTGTTGTTTCTAGCATCTAGACGTGGACTACTCAAAGAATCGTAACAAACGGTGTTTCTTAGTTATTTTTGTTGTTTCATCGACTTTAAAGCGGCATAAGAGGGATCGTCTCGAGTATTTATCTGCTCCTTTTGAGTAAGTCTATTGTGCACCAAAGTATTAGTTAATCGTTATTGATTAACAGTTGTCAAACCCTTCTTTTGTTGTTATTATTATTACTAATGTATAAAGGTCACTTTGAAAACGTGGGTTTTAATCTAGAAGGAATATCGCCTCCAAAATCAACATGGATACCGTCCATCATTACTAAGGCCCATTTCGGCCTTTAAAGCCAAAGACTTCTCTAGTATCTATTTCATCATGATCTTAGTCCTTTTTATAAATGGTTTTATAGGTGTTTTTTTCTTCATTATCGTATATTTAGTAGGAAAAACCATAGAGATATAAGGACATGAAGATCTTATTGGACTCTTGAGAGAATTACGTCATATTGCCAATAGTAACTAATCTTTTCTATCTCTATGATCAACATTCGATGACGTAGGTCAAATTACTATGTTTATATTGGGAACAGAATACAGGTGAAATGTGTTTCTGCTATTGAAGGGAGGGAGGAATTGCTTTTCTGCAAACCTATATAAAGGTATAGAAAGCCTATTGGCTCTTTATATCTTTATTAGGTAGGTATGTTAAAACGAAGGTGCTGCCACAGCAATGGCGACAGCTGAAGGATATTCTCTGCTATGGAAGGGAATAAGCTCTCTATATCTTATATCTCTATGGGAAAAACTTATAGTTGTCCATTTCTAAGAAATACTTAAGGCAGCCTTGGCTATATATATATATATACATATATATAGGTATATAATATATGTGTGTGTGTTAAATGCCATAGATAAAGAAGCCAACATGTTCGGTCGCTATATACTTATTCTCAATTGTAAATAGAAAAAGCCTTTACACCAAGTTGAGTTTCATAAGACCTCATAAGAGAATTAAGTTTCTACAAAATGAATAATAGAAAAAAAAGAACTTAATTAAGATTAGATCGAGGGACGGAAAAGGGGTTTCTACTTCTTTTTATTATTAATAATATTCAACCCTCTCAGAGACAAAATCCTAAATGGGCTTTATTGAGATAGTCATAATTTATTCTACTTTTCTTTCTTTCTCTTTCTTCGTTAGTCCTCTTTCATATTATTATTATTGCTATGATCATTAATCCAGTTGGACTGGAATGTTTAGTTTTGACTCTGCTGTATGTCGTTATTATAAATATCCACTACTTAAGCATACACAAACGGGGAATCAAAAGAAATTGTTTTTATTTCATAGAAGATATGTTTCTTCTTCTTCTTCCGTCTTTTCAATAATGTCTTTTAACAAACCACAAACCTTTTTTTTACTTGATCTCAACTTACAATCTTTCCATATATGTAAGTACGTGACCCTTAATATTATATTCCGTTCTTTAGAAGCGTTAAGTCCCTGATTAGGGGGTACTGAGCATAGAGATATAAAGAGCTTATTGGATTCTTCTGATAAATAAGTCATGTGTCAAGAATACAGCTGAACGATGTTTTTCTGCTATGGATCCTTCAGAGAAATACGTCATTGTGTCCAAAATACAGCTGAACGACGATGTTTCTCTGCTAATTGGAGGGAAAACGCTCTCTATATGTTTATATCTCTATGGTACTGAGTGAGGATCCTGGATTAAGGGACTAGTGCTTAGTTATATCCACAATGATCCAAGAGAGCAAATAAGTGGACAATAAAATCCTCTGGGGAATCATATTTGTAAAAGTATGAAAACAAATTAAGGGATATTTTTACACTGCATATATGTAAAAAATGGCACATTAATTGTTATTGTATTTCCACGATGGGAGGTATATTTTCTTCATTAAATGACAATAATATATTGAGATGCCTTTCACTTTAGCATCAAATTATGAAAACTTGTATCATTATTATTTATTTATTTTGAATATCATTTGGTTTTCTGAATTGAAACTTTAATTATAATTTTCTTTATCTAAACGTTTTTGAAGCATAATGTTAAATTAATAATTTGTGATTTAATTAAAAACTATGATTTTTTTAATTGAAGTAGATTTTGTTTAGATATTTCAAACATAAACTAATATATATGCTCAATTTTAATGTAGAATGATAAGGACAAAAAATTAATCATATTAGGCTTCTGTAAAAGATTTGTGTAAAGAACAAGAAGGGATTTAACTCTATCAAGATATTAAAAAAAATATTCACAATATTTATATATCTCTTTTTTATTTATCAATTAATTGATAAATCATTATCATGATGGTCTGATCTTTTTTCTGAGGAAGATAGTTACTTCAAATATAAAATTTTATTTACTTATGACATCGGTCTTCTATTCCGTTCTACTTCAATTATTTCAAAAGTTCTCTAAGGACACAGTCCTCCTTCGATGGCACTTTCCATGGTAGTAAAATTTTGATGGTGTTGCTCGGATCAAATTCTCATAATACAAAAAACAAACAATTGTAGTTATTTTTATTAGGACATTTTGTTAATATATTAAAGTTTATTGATGTACGTGTGGATCTTATAATATCTTTTTGTAGTAATTTAAGTAATTTGCAAATTTGTATAATATTCGTAAATCATATATATAGTATATATATCAGAAACGACCGGGACACCTTTTTTCGCCGGGACTCGGGACGGGACTTTAATTTTTCAAGCCGGGCCGGGACTTAATATATATTTTCGTTCTTTGACATTATGAAGTGATAAGTTTTTTTTAGATTAATATTTCGAAATTCTTTCTAAAAAAACGTCCTAAATTTATTGAATGACAAACTAAAGAAGAAATTATTTTTCACGTTCAAAAACAGCCGGGACCCGAGCCAGGTACCTGGTCGTTACTGATATATACATATATCTTTTGATCTTTTGATATGAGAATATACGATTACCATATGGTAACTCTGTTAGTGTTACCTGGATAGAAAGAGAAAGAGAAGGGAGGGAGTATTTTGCTCATTCTCTCCTTTCTTTTTTCTTCCTATCCAGGTTACACTAACTGCCGTTACCAAATGGTAATTGTATATTTCATATCAAAAGATCAATTTTGGGGGAGAGTACGTATTTGCTTATATCTCTTAAAGTATAGCCATTTTAGAACACAAAATATCAAATGAAAGCTTGGTAACCAGCTTTAATATTTTGGTATACTAAATCATTCAATTAATAAGTAGAGAGTTATATGTAAATTAAAAAAAGCCTATCTCGCGTACAAAATGACGCATATAATGGATATAAATGCGTCAGAGACAAAGTAAAATTTTGAGAGGATACCTTGACGCACATCTAAGAAACACATTATGATTTATTTTTTTCATAATCGATTTCTTATAGGTCAATACAGGCTCTGAATCATATGATGTAAACTCAGATTGTACTGAATTCTGAATTGATAGAATGCAACCAAGGTCATTTTTGGATTTATCATCTAAAGTTTTACTAAACTTAAAAGTACTATTTTACTCTGAAGCGAACAAGTCATCTTCTACAGGCGAGTGAAGTTAATGATACAAAAAAGCCATGAAATAAGCTAACAATACACACTCCTTTGAAGAAATTTGTGGAAAAACCTATATTTTTACTAAATTTTTAAAACTTTGACCTCGTTGTGCGACCTCGTAATGTTGACCGATTTTGTTCAAACTTTGTATGTCGTCTTCTTTTATCACCAAGAAACAGAAAATCCACAAAGTTGCTAACATTTCAAACATTTGAAAAATAAGAACAACCCCTAATATATGTATATATATATATATATATATATATATATATAGCTACTGCAAATTATCCTTTTGTAATTTGGGGGTTACAAAATCACATATATTTTGTAGGTTCAATTAAATATACATAAAAAGCAGTTATATCTACCATCAATCAATTGTATTACTTCCCAAATCACTTTCAACTGCTTTTTTCTTTTTTCTCAAAAGAGATCCCTCTTGTCTCATGGACAACAACAAAAAAAAGACTTAACATTTTTTAATGAACATAAAAATTCATTTGATTTATTTTGATTTTTACAAAATATTAGAATGGAGGTCACATTTTATGAAGGTAAAACATGTAAATTTTTTTCTTTTTTATGATTAGATAATAAATATAAAATGATATAAAAATATAATATATAAGTAAAATAAACATAGTTTATAATAAAAAATCTAAACAAGAGGTATATCAATAAAACATATCATAAGGGTATGGAAGTCTACTTATGAAGGTAAAATATGGTATAATATCCCTGACACAAATATATTATTATATCCCTGACACAAAATATATTCACACTTGTTAATTTAGGCTAATAGAATATTCATTTATAAAGCTTTTGTAAACATTGTTAATATTATGTAATAATAAAAAAATATTACATATATTCGTTCGTTCGTTTCCATGTACCACTCAAACGATTCATCAAATCTTGAACGAAATTGAATAATTGTGAGGGCTCAGGGAGTGTTGATGGGCAATTCCGGAAAATTATGATCGCCATATTATTGGTCAAAACGATTACTTAAATTGTCAAGTTATATTTGGAACATATATCTGTGAAATACTTTGAGGTGTTAAGATGTAATGAGGACTAGATGGCATTTTCGGGTAGTTCGTTTTCCATATCTTTATTTTACTGTGATTTTTTTTCTACGATAATACAATAATGATACGAAGATTTGTACAAATATTTTCAAAGGAAACATTAGGTCAAAGTGGACATTACCAGAGAATCCAGAATAACACCGAGTAGCATCCTCTGGTATACATATATAATAAAAGTACAAGTAAAAAATATATATCCCTTCTTTCCTTATAACCGGATGTAATTTTTATCCACAAAATTTAACTTTCATATGTTACATATCTTTAACCAATGTTATTTGATATTTCTTACATTTATTGAATTCCATATAATGGGAGACAATTTTATTATTAACCAGAAGAAATATTTAATTAATGAAACATTCATGAAAACATTCAGAAAAAAGAGTATTGCAACAATGTTAAAATATATAAAATACTAAATGTAGAACTACTTTTACAAGAATTGAAATGTGAAAGGTCAACGAATTGTAAAATTTCTTAATTAAACAGTCTATATATCCTAGGTTCGAATGACTAATTTTAATGCTATAATGCTTATTTATATCCTATCGGATGCAATTCTATCGAACCATTTAGGCAAAAAACAAAACATTCTATATGTTGCATACAGAACCATGCGATGTCATTGTTCGAATGAGAAGAACCGTATCAAAGAATCACAAAGATATACATTGTAGGAAAGACGGCTTACTTCAAATTATCAAAGTTTTGATAAACACTCATTACCTCAAATATGTTTTTGATAACGAAAGTAGAAGAAAAATTCGGCGATATGATTTTATGTTATCCATTATAGTTGGCCTTTTATTACTTTTTATTCATTGTGTTGGTATTCTTGTTTGTTTTATATGTGATCCTTTTGAAATTTTATTTGTACTTTAATTCATGAGAATATACCTTTTGATTATAGACTTTTATAGTTGCTGGATTAGATTTTAGTGCCCTCAAGAAGTTGCCGATAACAACTACACTTTAAACAGAATAGAAAAAAAATTCTCAACTCTAAGACATCAACTCTTTTCTTTGATGCACCTAGTATTATATAAACATATATAAATACATTTAAACGTTAATTTAATCTTAAGAGATTTAATCAAGGACCGCTTTAAAAACTGTTTTTTATGTAGAGCGGTTTTCTTCTTTTCTTCTTCTTCTCCCATTGAATAATGATATTTTCTTCTGTTTTAAAGTTCTCTTTTTTTGTGTGTGTGTGTTGGCCCATGAGACAATTCCTTCGTTTTTATATTTATGTTTATTATTATTATAACGAAGAACCTTGAAATTTAATACATTCCCCTCCTCTCTCTCCCCGTCACCCTGACATCAACCTCTATCTTATTATTTACCATGTCCATAATTAAATACCCTTACAACAAAAAAAACTATGAGAAAAAAATCTAAAGTATTTTAAAGATTTTTTTTACTACTAACTCTGTGTGTGAGCTGAGTTAGTGAAACTAAAAAAGTAGTATAATTGGAGGAGATCTGATCTATCGACTCCTAGTTTATTTCTGTAAGGCTACGTCTCTGACGGCTAGATTTCCTTTTTGGCACATTTTTATTATTACCGAAGTAGTGTTGTGTCAGTACTAATTTATTCGGTCCGGTCCGTCCAGTCTTAGGATCGATCCTTTGGACTGTCGGTCCTTGGGATTGGTCCTATCGGTCCTTGGGACAGTCGTTCCTTGAGATTGTCTTTTGTTGGTCCTTTATTTTTCCATAAAATGTAATGGTGTGTCGGTACCAATTTATTTGGTCCAGTCCAGTCTTAGGACCGGTCCTATCGGTCTATTTCTATGGAATAAGCTCTATAATTCACAAGGACTTCACCCACACACAAAATTATATATTTAACCTACTTAAACTATCCCTTCTGACACTTTCATATTTGAGAGTTCTCGTGACTTTTTGTCGGTTCATATAGGTAGTCATTTTGGCCCATCTGTTATAGCGTAATGTTGTTTGACCTCCCAGTTTATTTGCCAATTTTCTTTATTTAGCAGTTCAATTTTATGATATGTACAACAAAATACATAAAACATTTATGTTAATTTATGAAAAATCACATAAGTAAACATATTAATTTACAACTTTATCTTAGGAGTTGAACTAAAAGGACTATTTTTAAATAATAAATAAAATTAAAATATTAATTGACATAGTACTAAAATATATTAACACAGAATTAGAGCTTTAAAACGACATTACTTGCAATTACCAATTTAAAGGATTTCTTAGACCTTATACGTTACAAAAAGAGAGTTTATATTTTGGTTCGTTTTATGACCGCTGATGCATAGCTTTCTTCCCATAAATTATTATTTTTTATAAATGACTCATTCTCGTTTTTGCATATGACGAAATATATAAAAACATATATAAAAACAACCACCATCAAATCTACTCTTCTTTATCGGCTCATACTTCCTGCAAGGGTCCCTTTAAGCAAATGAATATGACGTTGTGTATTTCATACAAGTGTATAGGAACAACATGATCATAAAAAATGGAAACATATATGTATGAGAGGAACTAACTAAAAGCATGATAAAATACGGGTTGATAGATTTTACGGCTCTTTTTCTCCCCCTCTCAAAAATATTGATGTTGTTAGCATTTTGTTTTACTAGGTTGCTCTACAGAATAAATAAATAACAAGAGTTATGATTATTTTATTTCCTTTTCATAAAAAAAAATTGTGACCCGTCAGCAAAAAATATTCCATATTTGTGGACATTAGTTTTTTTTAAACATGTGTTCTGTTATATAATAGTATGTGTGACTTTAGATGAGAGATCTAATTTTAAACTAAAATGTTTATTTATATATTGTTATATGTAGTATCTCTAACTCAATAATGTATTTAAAAAAATACTCTATTTAGTGTGAATGTGGTAATTTATTTTTCAATCATCAACGTTACTTTATATCCTCCTTTATCTAACAGTGTTACAAATGTAAGGCTAGGGTTATGATAAAATAATATATTATGATAGTAAACGTCATGAATGTCTACTTTTAACTTTTAATTATATTTGAAAGAATCTCATGGAGTTTAGTATTCTACTCTATATTATAAAAATGTTGACAATATTTATGTTTTTAGGATGCCCTGATGATAAAAAGTCGATGTGGTGTAAGTGGTTCTATGTTTCTATTTTTGTGTTGCAAAAAAGGAGTCGATTTAAAACGTTCAGTCCAACTCTCTTTGTATGATTTAAAAAAGGCATTTCTCAAAAAAAGCATGCTAATGTTATGTTAGTATACATAAATAAATATGTATATATAAATATATGTATATCTATCAACCTATATAATCTTTACAATATAGATATATCTAAATAATAGATATATATAAATAGTATATATAAATATATGCATATCTATCTATCTACGATCTATATCTATATATCTATCTATCTATCTATCTATCTATCTATCTATCTATCTATCTATCTATCTATCTATCTATCTATCTATCTATCTATCTATCTATCTATCTATCTATCTATCTATCTATATCTATCTATCTATCTATCTATCTATCTATCATCTATCGATTATCTATCTATCTATATATCTCTATCTATCTATCTATCTATCTATCTATCTATCTATCTATCTATATCTATCTACTATCTATCTATATAATGTCATGATTCAAAAAATGATGTTTACTTTTTATTTAGAAAAATTTAATATAACAAAACTTGTTTTTTTTTGTTATAAAAGTATTTTATAATTCCTAAGACTGTGGTGTAGCAATATACTGTGTATTTTAAGAGTTTAAATGCTGGAATTTTTACTTTTTAAAGGACATAATAGTTATAAGTAGTTACATAAAAACAAAAGTAACCACAATTAAGCAATTAAACCTTCAATTTAACACAAAAAACCCATTCTAAATTAACAAATAGGGTAAAAATATACATAGAAGAGTTACAAATAATATAAAATTGGAAAACATATACAAAGAGCAATAACGTTTCTATATAATCTCTAAAGCTTAAAATCAAATGAATTATAATGTTCATTTATGTTTTGTTTTTTACGTAACTGTCTTAAGATTGTGGTTTTTTTTCTCCTATTTTCTAGTGTATTCTTATATTTTTACACTGTATGGATTTTAGCTAAAAATAAACATCTTAACCATAAAAAATCATATATATATATAAATAATATAGTATAATGAATGAAAGCTTATTTTTTTGTGAAAATTAACGCATTCGGATTTCATTTAGGTTAGATTCTTATGTAGATGCAAAAGAACGACACAGACAACATGAAGGGACTGCACGAAGGGCAGTACGGATGATATCTCTGGCGTGTCTTTCACATACTTATAAACTAAAATATTAATGGTAAAAAGGTAGAGATTTGCTTATTTTTATAATGTGGTTTAGAGACTTCTCTCTATATCAATTGCCATATCTTAACCGACATATCTCATACCAGTAAAATCCTAATCCAATTTTCCTCATGATTCAAATAAGATAATATATATATATAAATATAAATATTTCTCCACGGTAAGATCTTTATTCTTCTTGAATGTACATATACAAAACAATAAACATGAAACTGAATATAAGATAGGAAAATTGTGTTAAAATACATAACATAAACAAACATTTTAGTTTAAAATTATTATTTTCCTACTAAGAGACCTAAATATCTATAAACAAATACTACAATAAAAAAGGATCAATTCAAAGCAGACGTTAAAAAACAATAATCATCTATAAATAAAAATTATTTAAACTGAAAAAATGAATATAAAAAAACAGTCCTAAACTTCGGCGGTGAGTTGTTGTGAAGTTTCCTCTTCAACGCTTGTAGATGTCGGGCAGAGTTGGAAGGGAAATAGCGTATGTTCCTAAACGCATATATCCAGGAATCATCGGGATCTTGCTTTCCAGGGCACAAAGTCTTGCTGCAGCTGATATCATAATGCTCTTAAGTTAGTAACATCCACACACTTACCATAGGTCAATTTTGTCCTACAATATAAAATATAAACTTTTTACTTGATGTTGAGGGATCACACAACACATATATATATATATATATATATATATATATATATATATATATATATATAGATATATATGATGAGTAGAGATAGATCCCTACATGAGGAAAGGGGGAATGAGGAGGGTAAGAAAAGGACTTACTTATAATGAAACTTTAGTGCCGAACATTTTTTATGGATATCTTATGATGAGGAAAAAGAAAGAGAAGAGAATAATAACAACAACAACAACAAAAACATCTACGATTCCATTTTTTCTTTTTTACTTAGGTTTGTCTCATAAAAATATTACATCTTAGTACTAAGAAGACGAAGAAAAAGGGCGACGAATAACTTGCCCCAAAGGGATTTCCATTCATTAAAAGATTTCTCTCTCTCTCTTATTTTCTCCGTGTTTATTTTCCTTTTTTACTTCCCTTATTTGACGTCAAGAAGACTTATTCTTGCATAGGCGGAAGTGAATATATGTATATATATATCTATTTTTTTTTTTGTGTTCATAATAAAGTTTTTATCTTTATCATATAAACTCTCTATCCTCATGTTGGCCATCATGAATGCATTGAAGAATGACGTCATGCTTGTTTGTTTAGGTCCTGATTGGACCTCCTTCCCGGAACTAATCAGGCGGTATCAGCCGGAAGTGAACCTATCTAGGAGCTTTCCTTATTATTACAAATTAGTTTACCGTATTCAAACATGCCTTAAAAATAAAATTTCGAAGGCTAAACCTCGCTCCCCGATCTCTCCCTCAAGGGATATAATTTTTTGCTGCCTTGCCAAGGACAATCAGAGATAAGAACGTAGGTTCCACTTGTAGATATAGTGCCTGTTTAGGCCAATATGTCCACTGATCATTCCAAACGATGACGCAGATTTGAGCTCGTTTTATTTAAAAATCTTACTTCCGATATAGGGATTGGTATGAATGATTTTAGACTGGCGGCAAGTGTCACCGCCAACGCATACAGTCCTCATTCCTCAAGGTTTTGTATGCTATTCATTGGTATAAAAGTGGACACATCAAT
>CP045904.1:16410890-16437997 GCA_013387185.1 Caligus rogercresseyi
TCTTGGAAGTCTAGGTTCCATGCCAGAGTAGATAAAATCCCCCCTTGGACACCCTCTGGTGGGAGTTACGGATACACTCTCCCCTCCAAGCTCAGCGACAACAATTCTACCCTCAAGTAGATTTTTGTACCAAGAATGGTGTTCTCATGGATGCGCGGGTATTATTCATGGCGTCAAAGGATATTGTCATAGCCAATTCTGTCGAAAGCGCCCTCAATATCCAAGAAGACAACGAGGGCTTCTTCGTGTCTATTGGTACTACCTTCGCAGAAATAACAATTACTACTGATAGCCGTATCAGTAGACATGCCTTTCGTAATGCAAACTGATTTGGTAAAACCAAATTGCATTCACTATAGGTCTTCCACTGTATCATTCGTTTTAGTATTTTCAGAGCTACATTGGTTAGCGTTATGGTCTGAAGGCTCGTGGATCTAAATAATGCTTTTCCCCGGCTTCGGATAAATATTACCTTTGATGTTCTCCAACACTTCGGAGTAAACTATACGAGAAAACTAATTGTACAGATTGGTCAGGCGAACAATAAACATGAAAAACTACATACATATTAGAAGACAATAAATATCCTATGCAACATGAATGCACTCACCTGTGAAAGGTTGACTAAGTCGCGAAGCATGACTTGAAGACAATGATGTATCAAGATCCTTAGTAGGTATACTTGAACCAATAGAGATTAAAAGGGTGATGCTGCTAAATAAATAACAAAATATATTGGGAATACACTTTATTTTATCTCCCATTTGATGCATTTAAACACCAAATTAAAAATAATGTTATTCAATTGTAGCATGAAATAGTCTTATTTTATATGAATACAAATATTATATTAAAATAATTGGCAACATTTCAATTTATTTTAAAAAAGTGTTTTTGAAAAAAATCTATATTATAGTATTAGTGTAATAAAAATAGTTAATTAGTTGTAAATAGTTCTAATGAATACATAATATAACATTAGGTAGTCTAAGCAAAGTTATATAGTTCAATAATTGTAGCTTTATATTGTATATATATATATATATATATATATATATATATATAATTGACAAACATTTACAATTTATTTAATAAAGACTGTTTAAAAAAAATAATATATTATAATACTAGTTTTAATGGGATATATAATTATAATGAATATATATGTATTCATATAACCTTTAGGTAGTCTAAACAAAGCTATGCGGTTCATAAACTGTAGTTTGACTAGTAATGGCATGACGGACCCTACACTGAGCAACAATATTAGAAAATTGTGAGTTATTTATGTGAATTACAGGAGACGGATGGGCCAATTTTAATCAAAATTTAAGTATAATGAAAATCAGTGTAAATATTTGGATTTATAAAAGTTACTTTATCATTGATTAAATTTTAATTTATTTTAATAAGCAATATCCTCTTTATTAATATCAGGTTTCTTTGATCGTTTGTTTCACGGATATCGGGAGCTTCATTATTGAAAAAATCATAATTCAATACTTGATATCTTCTTAAGTTCATAGATATTATAATATTTTTGTGTTCATATTTATAAATGTTCTTTTTTAAATAATTAGTTTTTTCAGTCCATCATGCCATTATTAGCCGTACTACAACTTATTAAACTGAATCAGTTTGTTTAGACAACATAAAGGTTACTTTATATTCATTATAACTAAATATCATATTAAAATAACAATAAAATATTATTTTTTCTTTATTAAAGAGATCTTTATTAATGAATTATAAATGTGTGCCATTTTAGAAATGTATAATAAATGCGGTGGTGCTGTTTTAGCATTTATGTATACTAGTTTCATGCAAAAACAAATGTTATATATATATACTTATACACTTACAGAATAATCAAATAGTATGGAAAAAATATATTATTTGTAAAAAACGTTTTTAAACATCATCCAAAATTTAACTAAAGTTTTATTGGGTTTCCTTAGTATCTGGATTACACCACACCTCACCGGAACTTAATCTGGTTGCTACCGGATAGGAACATTTTATTGTTATATAATTAATTAGTATTTTTTGTAGGCCACAACAAATATTAATAAAAAGAAGAGATTGCGATAGCTGTGTGCGTTAAGGCGTGTTCAACTCTCAATGTTGAGGGCGATGGTTCGAATACTCCCGAGAGGGGATGGTCATTTTTGGTCCGCTACCTCATTGATAAAATCCTAGGTTCGAGTGACTAATTTTAATGCTTATATATATACTTTTTGGATGCAATTCTATCGAACGCAATGGGCCAAAAATAAAAATAATTCGTTGCATTTGTAACAGCAAGAGATGAGTTATACGTTAAAGCTCCCCTTACAAAAAGGGTTATTTATTAGTAGCGTTGAAACACAAGTCAATGACTCCTTGTCAAAAAGTGAAGCCTGAAGATTGCGTTCCGCTCAATATTTCTTTGTGAGCCATTGTGTGCGGTGGGTCTTCTTCAACAGTTTTCCAAACCCCTTCATAAGGCAGGAGCAATGAGTAATAACAATCATTATTATTATTATTTTAGTTTGAGGCTTGAGGTGAGCAATTATCCTCTCATTCTCGTTCTTTCTCTTCTTAGATAAAGGGGATCGCCCCCTCATAAGAATCGGTGCCTTCATTTAATAGAAAAGTGGGAGGTCAATTACCCGCAAGGCACTCATTAAAGAACCAACAATAAAAGCTGTCTTATGAACTCTTCCCTCTTTTCTCATGAAGGGTACAAATTATTCTTTATAGATGATTTAGAATGAAAAGTAAATTATGATAGTAAAAAAACATAGTAAGGGGAAAAAAGAGGGGAAAATGAAAATAAACACCGAAATATTGTTAAAACATTTTTTGATATAATTGCATCCAACTGAATTACATAAGCATATTAAGGTATAAATTAGTCTATCGAACCTTATCAATGAGGAGGTAGACCAAAAAGGACCATCCCCTCTCGGAGTATTCGAACCTGCACCCCCAACATTGAGAGCTGAACACGCCTTAGGTCACTGAGATGTCGGACCCCAAATGTTTTACATCTTAATTGAGGGATCAAAATAAAATAAATATTTCGATGTAAAAAGGTTTGTACGAATATTTTTGCCTATTTTGTTCGATAGAATTGCATCCGACTGGAAATATATATAATTATACTAGCGTGTAAATTAGTCACTCGAACCAAGGATATTATCAATGAGGTTGACCAAAATTGACTTCCCCCTCGGGATTCGAACTCCCGCCCAAAACATTGAAAGTTGAACATTGAACTCCTTATTATGTTTTTTTCGGTTAAGATGTTTATTTACTAGCTACAAATCCATACAGTGTAAAATATAGAAGAATACACTAAAAAAGTAGAATATTAAAAAAAACAATCTGAAGACAGTTAAAAACAAAACATAAATGAACATTATAATTCAAAAATATCTTCTAAAGATAAACTATAATATAAAATGATTTATTACCTCCACCGAAGGAGGTTGTTACCTCTGCCGAAGGAGGTATTGTTTTCACTAGCGTTGGTTTGTTTGTTTGTTGGTTTGTTGGTTTGTTTGTCAGCAGGATAACTCAAAAAGTACGGAACGGATTTGGATGAAACTTTGTGGAGTTGTTGGAAATGCCAAAAGGAACAAGTGATTAAATTTTGGCATCTCTGAGTGCAGAATTAAGATGCAAAATGAACTAAATACTAATAAATATTTCAAGTTAGCCTACTCTGCCAATAGATGTCGCTGTGCTGTGAAATCGGGTGCCGGGAGCGTCTTCCTCTCGGAATTTCCGTCGAGGGGAACTCTCCCCCGTCCCACTACGCCGCCCCAGTCGTGAAAAATCCGCCTCGGAAGGCTCATAAGGACCCCGTGACGGCGGAGGTTTGCACTCTCTGAGTGTATATTTAAAAATTATTTTTTATTCAATATAAGACGTTGATGTCGTCTTATTGTCAATTTGATGAGTTTGAGGTATTCGAGAGATAATTTGAAGGAATAAATTTTATCAAATCTCCGGCCCATGTCCATGACGTCACAGATGAATTGGGAGGGTTTTTATGTTTTCTATATTCTATAAAAAATCAACACATTAATGAAACGGCTTTATTCATGAATTTTACAATATAGACTTTTGTAACCCATAAGAGTACTTATACATATGTTGGGATATGTCTTTAAATAGTTAAAAAATACATATATTTATTGTATTTCAATTGATAGGTCCTATTATTTTATTCATTACTTATCACGTCAAAGAATGGTTAGTATTAAAAATATATATATACAATAAATAATTAAGATATTTATAACTATATACGCTAACGAAGTATCGACTTATTTGTGGAATGTTGCCATGGAAAAAGGAAAAGACACTCGACTGTGAAGCTTTCAGTATCTTGCCCTTGAAAGTTTCAACAGGTAGCTAGGCTAAGTATGTATAAATACTCCTAGGTAAAGCATATTATAAGATTCCTCTTCGTAAAATGTTTTTTTTAAGACTTGAATGATTGCTTTTGTTTTGTTGTATAGGTTTTTTTTTAAATGAGACAGAGTTCAGGGAGGGAAGGAGCATTAACTCTTAAGTCTGTCGTTCTATGGACAACAGTCACGATAGAATATAGTGCTTAGAAGTTCATTCATCAACCATTCGAGGAGGCGTTGAACTATATATATATATGGACTTTTAAGATGTTCATAGACAATGTGAATAACAATAAAGACTTCTTATGTGCTCTGCTGCTCATTGAAACTACTACCGTTTCTGGTTCATAAATGAGCGCTGACTCAATAGGCGTTGTCATCCACTTTAACGAAGTGCTTTAATATTGAGATTCCCAAGTTGAGAGGCTTCAATGACTTGAATTGGGAACACAAAGGTTAAATGTATTTGGTGCCGTTCATAACTGTGTTTAAATGGTTGATAATGAGGGTAGTGATAAATATTTGATTAAGATGAAAGGAGTCAATTTATTTCTATAATAATAAGGTTTATATATATATATATATATATATATACAAATATATATATATATGTCTGACACCCTCCTGATGAAGTCGGGGGTCCTGGCCTTGCGGGCGCTGCTAGAGGGCCTGAAGGCCTGTCGACGACAGCACGAAGGTCCCTGGTATCCTTCAGCTGATGCCTGAGCTCATCAACCCTTTTTCTGTCGATCCCGAGCAGCTCAGAGACCTGGGTGTTGCTGATGGTGTTGCCCTTTGTACAAAGAATCTGGATAACGGCACACCTGCGTTCTTGCTCGTTCCAGATAATAGGCTTTAGATTCCATATGCCACAATGATAAAATTCAATTGAATGATATCTCATATGTTGGCTGTCTACTAAAAAATCAGCTGCGCGGATCAGATGACGTCATCCTTGTTAAAGGATGTCCTTAAAACACGCCAGATTTGATCTTACCACCCTGTGTATAAATCTACGGAGTGCTTATAGGTAGGAATTTTTTGAACTGCGACAGCTGAATTGTCCATAAAGAAAAGGAGATGATTTAAACGATGAAGATTTGTTAATGTTTAAGGTGTATATGACCTTAGACTTTTATGTTCACTTATTACTATAAAGGAACATACTTATTTATAATTCAATCATTTAAGTCGATTTAAAATACATTGTGTACTGATCCTTCCAGACATTTTAAAAAACCTCAACTTCTCATATTTAATGTTTGCTAGGCAAATATAACTACATATATTCAATAAAGCAATAAACAAATATAGAAATTATGCAAATAAACCAGACAGTTGTTGAATGACAGAAAAATATATAAATTTGCGGGGAGCAGTTTTTATTTTTTTGTCTAAGAATTCCTGTGGTGTACCAAGACATCATCATCAATAGGAACCTAGTCACGGTGGTTGGGGTTATTAGTTTGAACTACTAGACCATAATAACATTCAAAGGGGTGTGAGCAAAAGGGTGGTTGGCATTGAGAATTGATTTTATTTTTCTAGGAGTTGTAGAATTACAATCATCAAGAATCAATCATCTGGGACGGTCATTTCTGAAGTTGTTAAAGGAAAATATGCTTCTTGGTTTATATTCATACACTGCCAAAGTGAACTTACAAATCGCATACAAACATAAACATTTAAGATACTTAAAGTACTTACATCTACATAAACTAAAACAGTAAAGTATAAAGTTGTTTAATTTTTTTTACGAATTGAATTCATAATTTTGGCATTTGGACTAACAATCTTAATAGTTTCGTTGAGTAAAAACAATCCTTAAATGCAAAAAAAAGGGAGTGCGATAGCCGTGTGCACTAAGGCGTGTTCAACTATCAATGTTCGAATCCCGAGAGGGGATGGTCATTTTTGGTCTACCTCATTGATAAGATCCTAGGTTCGAGTGACTAATTTTAATGCTATAATGCTTATTTATATCCTGTCGGATGCAATTCTATCGAACCATATAGGCAAAAAAATTACTGTCTAAAGATAAAACCATAATATAAAAGCTTATTAAAAATTATTTCTTATTCAATATAAGACGTTGATGTCGTCTTATTGTCGATTTGATGAGTTTGAGGTATTGGAGAGAATTGTTTGTAATTTTTGGACACATTACTTAGATTAAAAAAAACGTATATATATTTGTTGGAATGAGAAATACATATTTATGAAAATTATATTACATTTGATAATACTTATTGAATCTCTGAAGCATTTATATATGAATATCATTGCCATATGACTATATCAGTAACAATCACAATTTGAATAATGAGACGATTGATTTTGTCCCTGATTTGCTAACAGATAACATTTTAAGAAAATTATTTTCATACAGGATCATAAAACGTAAAAAAATGTTATTTTTTTCTTACAAAATATTACTAAATTAATGTACAATATAAAAACTTTTGACCACATTAATATATTATCTTCGCATTGCAATGCCAAAAGATTTTTTCGATAACAAAAATAAGTACTTGCCAAAAAAACAACACCAATTTTCCTTTTTTAATTTAGTATATATATGTATATTATGTACGTCGTATAAATTAAAGAATGAAGACCTTGCTTAGAGAAAAAAATGGATTTTGTTTACTATTTTCTCTAAAAAATTAATATTTTGTGCATATAAACAATTTTAAACAAACCAAAGCCTAAGATGTTTATTTAATTATACATTTATCCGATTATATACAAATCAAAAACATTATAAATAGGACATATTTGATTCAATGAATTGAAATCTCTGTGTGGACATAAATAAGCATTATAGATTTATATTTAGCCAATCTAAGATCTAAAAAGAATTTTCCTCATAAGCTTCAAATTACATTTGCTCTGAAAAAAATCATTATCTTCTACTCATCCATTGAATATATGAATATTTCAAAGAGAGACTCAAGTGTGCAGTTATATATTCATAGACTCATATCATTTTAATGTGTCTCTCCAGGATAATGGAAGAATATTTACTTTTTTTGGTTCCTAAGGCTATATAATCAAAGGTTTGTTTTGAGATACTTCAAGGAGGAAGACATTGGCAGATTATTATCTGCTGTAGGTATTTAAGATCTTTACTTTTTTCATATATAAGGGGAACAAATAAAGAAATAAAGGGCTATTTACCCTCGGCTCAAGGGAACACAAGATCAAAGTCCTTTTTGACGAAGAAGAAGAAGAAAAATAACATTAAAGAGCTTCAAGATTCCTCAAGTCAACATTCTATAAAAGGTTGAAACCGTTGTTGTATTTGTTAAGCTTTTTTTAATCATAAAAGAAGGAGGAAGAACCTCTTTTGACTTCTGGGAAGTCACATTAAAAGTGTGTTTATTACTTCATGAGTCAACCCGGGTGGTCTGATGAATTGACTATATATATTTAAGCGTTCTAAGAAGTTGATGATTGAATTTTTTTAAGGCATTTTTCTTGCATTTCGAGTATGTAAATATGTATGTACGTTAAAAAAGAAAACGGGTTTTACATACAACATAGTCCATTGGTCTCATGGATATTTTCATTATACTTTAATTTTTTAATGTAATTTACAACCCAGATTTAAAAAAGAATTCTGATGTACTGCCTTTAGGGCTTAAATTATTATATACTGTGATTGTTATTTATGTATTACTTCATAATACGAAGGGATCTATAAATTATTGTTAAGCAAAAAAAATATTGTATATGTACTTCATTCAAAATGTAATTTATGCATTATAAATTTAGTATATAATATTTATTTATATATTCATAAAAAGGATTTAATTTATCACATCAATAGTTCATGAAGATATACTAATATATATTTATATAAGTAAATATATTTATATATTCCAAATCAGTTTCTATTTGTTATGTACATTCAAAATTCAACAAGAAATTTAAGTTTTGAAATAGTCATTTTTACTGAAAATACCCCAAAATGAACATTTTAAAACGTTATTATCTCGTTTGATTTTGAATGTACATAAAAAATAAAACTGATTTGGAATCCTTGCAAGCATGCCTACATTTTGCAGCAAATTGTTTGAAAATAGCATTGAAATGAAGGACATTAGAGGCGATCGAATAAAAATTTCTACATAAGTTTACAAAATATCTTTTGCGCCCCTTGAGTGGACACTTCCCATTATTCGATTTCGTTCAAACTTTCACAAGATGATTTCTATGCACTAAAGTAAAATCCTAGGGGGAGCCCGACTCTCAAATCCGAAAAACGTGAAATAAGAATCATCCTAGTATATATATATATATACATATATGTATATATAATGAAAATATAATTAATTGGATTTAGTTTGAATATAATATTAAAAGGAAATACATTTATTTTTCAGTCATTCTGATGATTTTTTAAACTCACGTTAATGTATTCATTCATTTTATGGGTCATGAGGGTCCTTCACCAGCCTCCAACACCCCCGCCCTTCACACCTTAAAGCATGAATAGTATGAAGAAACACTCATTATATTATTATTAAGGTACAACTAAATATGTTAATAACCCTTCTTCTTCAACACAGACACACACACACACAAAACCCCTTAATTTACCCCATCCTCAAAAAATGGTGATGAACCTGGTGATGAGTCACGGTCTAATTTTATTTACCCCCCCCCCCCTTTTCTCCAGCTCTTCTTTTTGTGTGTTACCTACTACCTATGTAAGCTATGAGAACATGTTGCATAGAACAGACGAGAGGGGGGAAATAAATAATTATGTTGTTGTTGTGACCTTGAAGTGTCTAGTTAAAAATATTTGTTTTTATACTTTTTAAGTTGAACTAAAAATGGTTGTTGTTTGTTGGCTTAAAACGACTGATTTTTACATATGCAATTAAATTTGTCTATCACTTTTTATTGGTTTTAATTTGTAATATACTTTTTTTTTGCCTATATGGTTCGATAGAACTGCAGCTTCCAACAGGATATAAAAAGCATTATAGCATTAAAATTAGTCTATAAAAACTAGGATCTTATCAATGAGGTAGCACACCAAAAATGACCATCCCCTCTCGGGAGTATTCGAACCGTCGCCCCCAACATTGAGAGGTGAACACGCCATAACGCACACTTTTTAAAATGGATCAACCACAAAAAAAGTTTGCATTAAAATTCAGCTTTAGTATAATATTTTCATAAGATACACAGCCATCAATAACCAAATATCCTTTATTAAAGAACGGAGATCTCTATGATCAGCTTACGATGACGTAGTACATATTACTTTGTTTATAGTGGACACACAGAATACGGTTGAACGATGTTTTTCTGCTATTGAAGGGAATCAGCTCTCTATATCTTTATGGAATTGACCCACTTCACTTAATTCGGTATCAGCCTGTAGTGACCACCTATCCGTGAGCTATTGTCTTTACTAATATTTTTATTATAGTTGCATAAAATTAGAATTTTTAATATAAAATAGTTAATCTAATGACAGCAGTTTTCATCACCACAAAAAAAGTTAGCATTAAAATTCAGCTTTAGTATAATATTTTCATAAATAGTCATCAATACCAATTTTCTTTATTCAAGAACGGAGTCACGAGTTCCTTATTTTTCGCTTTGATTCCATTTAATTATTTGTTTTTATAACTCATATAATAGACCCACTTCACTTAATTGGCATCAGCCTGTAGGGACCACCTATCCGTGACCTATCCGTCTTCACTAATGTTTTTATTATAGCGGCATTAAATTCGAATTGTTTTTTGAATATAATCCTTTCATGACGGTAGTCTTCGTCACTCGAACTCTCCTTGCCTATTATTCCTTCTTGAGATAGTGGGCAGTCATGAATGAGGTGGATAGCTGGTTCCTCGTGGATGTTGCAAAGCCCGCATGTCGGTATCTTTTCAACCTTGTATAGTTGTATTATTTAAAAAAAAATGACAGTAATTGTATGATATTTTAGGAAAAAAAAATACTTTTTAGAATATAAAGCTGACCATAACTCCCGGTGCATTGACGATACAGCAACAACAAAAAATTATAAAAGATGAAAACCTACAATTAGCAAATCTTGCTTTGTTCTAAATTTAAAAATTTAATAAAAAATTGTGACTGTAATTTCCTTAAATAATGTTTTACAGAAATGAGGTTCTGTTTTCTAAAAAAGTCAGATTTCTCCAAATGTACAGTTAACTCTTTCAGTTATATATATTCTATATATATATATATATATATATATATATAGAGAGAGAGAGAGAGAGAGAGAGTATTGCAACATCTTCAAAACTTTCATTTCATGCTTGCAACCATATTAAACCCCATAAAGTCTATGTGCAATAAAAGCTTGCATTCTTTTGACCTTTTTATGGTCTTCAAGTATATGCATTTTGAAAGTACATAAAGTGTCTTTTTGATATGATTACATTTTAGTTTTAAGTTATTTTGTTCCTATATAAGTTAATATTTTATTGTCTTATAAAAGAAAAAAATGCCTTATATGAATGATCCTACATCAAATAATGTGTTAAATAAAGTGGGTTTTTTGGTTAAAAACATTTTATTCGGTAAGGTGCTAAGAAAATATTATAATTTGTTAAAATAAAATATACTAAAATTAAATACAGGAAACAGAGTATAGCCATTCAGAGCAGTTGATAAGATATATAAATGAACAATTGTGTTCAAATTTACTGTCTTGTAGAATAATTAACTTATATCGTAAAAGGACGCATTATTTATTACATTTGTTTAAAAACTCGTGCTTTTTTTAAATCCTTTTATTAGTATTTTTGTAATGTTTAGATCTTGCCCGGCACATATTTAATTATGTCACCTGCCCATTACCACGTTGACGTTACTGAGCAGCGTTGCGTTAAATAAAGTTTTGATTATCTATAAGTATTCGTCCTCAAAAGTCTATTTTTTGTGATTATCACCAACTATTCAAATACTTCTATGCAACAAATATTTTTATTCATAGTTCAATTGATATTAGTTCCTAGCTAGGTTCATGTCTCTCGTGGAAGGGAGACGCCCAACCTCCCCCCTTCTCCGCATGGGCTTACCCTAACACAAAATCCTTTTAAGGGACGTTAAGCGGCCTTATTTCCATAAATTTAATTTTAATATCACAAGTGTTGTATACCTAGCAGTGAGCACCATACTTCTTATTATGTTACAATATTCTATACCAGTGCAACAAGAGCAACAGCCTTCCTATAATATGTATATACATACTTAGGTATAAATAGAATAGGCACCTCCTGCACGAGGTTTGGGATCACCTGAGTTGTCTTCTATATCTTCTTTTAAAGTATTTCGTTAATGTAGAATACTTGCAGATAATTAAATTTAAGCCAGTCCAACTAATGAATATATCAGTAGGTATTTTGGTTTGTAGAGTTTTTGCCTTAAAGAATATATATATAGATAACACGTCAACACCAAATTTATTATAAAAATATTTATGTATTGAGTAATGAAAAACTAAAAATATGTATTCTTATTTTGAAATACAAAAGATAATTTTAAAATTATTAATTTAAAGGCTCTGATCGCCAAATATACACCAGTAAACCACATGAGATATGAGCAATTATTAGCCGCATGATGACGTCATATATTTTATTCCAACCTTCTGTTCTTAAAAATTTAATCTTTATCTTAAAAAGTTATATACACAAAATATATATATTGAAATAATTGTATGAAAGAACCTTTTTGATATCTTGAGGTAAGGCCTTTTTTGTTTACCATCAAGCCTCAGTTTGAGGGAAGTACTCAAATTCCTAGCTGTTGTATAACGTTGCAATCATGACCTTATCAGTGCATCTTTTGCAAGGCGCATATTGATAATCACCTTACTAAATGCGAAAAAATGTATGAAAAAGTAGTATTTGAAGAGCAATTAAGGTATAGGCTACAATTATATATCGCTCGTTATCCGATATTTCAAATAATATCCTAATAAGGTATTATTATTATGTCAGCTGATGTTTTTTTGTTCCTTGATTGAGGCGAAGATCCCTGAGTGCAAATCCGTTGAACTTTTTTCTCCCTCTCTTCGGTAAGGTATTTATTAAGCTTGAATGTATCCATAAAGTCAAATATAAATAGGAAAAACTGTGTAAAAAACATAGAATAAATAAAATTGCCTTAAGCAAAAAAAAGGGAAATTGATTAGCCTTATAAACGGAGCTGGAACTAAGGATTGATAATAATTGGTAGATCGTCATTTAGTAATGACAAGGGTAGATAATTTACCAGTAGATTTAAGAGCGAAAAATATGACTTATATAGAACGTCTTTTACATTTAAAAAAAATAAAGCAAGACACAAAATCCCTTATTATATATATAAATCTAGATATGAAGATGATAATTTTTAATGATCCTCTCAAATGTTTTATTAGAACTCAGTAGAACGATCATCATCATCAAAATAAAGATAATTGACGTAGCTAGATATATATATATATATATATATATATCCAAATATGGTATATATTTTTATTACCCATAATAAAAACTCCCTTGGTCTTTAAGACTATATTTTTTGTCCCTTATAAGGACATGTTCATCATTTTATTTAATCTAACGGTAGAGTTTGGAAGGTACTCCTTTGGTCCTGTTACTCTATATAACACTTGCTATGAAGAGGAACATTCTAAAAAAAACTCTGATTGAATTATTAATTTTTTTAAAGGATATTAGAATATCAATATTCTCGAGACAAATATTTTTTTTTTTAAGAGGAATTTTTTCTTAAATGATATATTAATTTATATAAAAACGATCCATACTATTTAAAATAACTGTAAAAGGATTTAGTCACTTTATATAACAGTGAGTCATTTAAAAACATGAATTGTTGAATAAAAATATTATACAATAAGGATCATATATAGTTTTAGAACCTCTGCGTTTTTTAATTGGTAGGTATTTTTTACTCCAGAAGATACCGCCTTGGACGTGTTCTTTCATTTTGTCTGGCTATTTTTAAAGTGGTGTCTTATATAAATAAAGATTTTCAATAAGCTAGATACTTGTCTGCTATTTCAAATTCGATTAAGCTATATATATATTATATATATATATATATATATATATATATATATATATATATTATATATATATATATATGATATATATAATGACATTAACTATTTAAGTAGATTTTAAAATGATTAATAATTTTTATGAGATGAAATACTTAAGTATATTTTTAATTGATTATTAAAGCTTAATTTTGCAGCAACTGTTACAACAATCAACACAGATAATAAAATAAATTTATATCCCCACTATGAAGAGTATTGTTTTATTATAAACATTAAATATAAAACCGAAGCTCATTAAAATATACTTGATAGTTGATCTTTTCTTAAATCTTCAAAGCATTTAATTACTACATAATAAAAGCTGAGCTTTGCTATGACATACATCTTGTGTTTTGGGAGATTTGTTTCTCATTCGAGAAAGATCTATTGTATGTGATGACTGCCAAAAATATGCTTCATACGATGAATTAAAAACTTCAATGCCCCCCCCCCCCCCAAACTTATTTGTATTATAATGGTTTCTTTATTTTATCAAGCACTATAGGCGTATTTATAGGTTTGGAAACTAATAAAGGGGTACATATATTTATGAAGCTACGAAAGACCCTCCTCTATAACAATGTGCATTGTTCAACATACTTTAAATGCCAGATAATCATCAAATGCCAGTTCCTCAGCATTCAATTCCTTCCAAGATATGTTTTTGTTCATACTGCGAATAGAAAAATGTATTGAAAAATCCTTGTTTGCAAAAAACAATGACAAATAATGGTATATATATATATATATATATATATATAGGAAGATCATTAGGCATTAAATGCCAGGGTATTTCAGGCTGCCTTCCTAGAAACATAAGATTGTGTTTGCGGAGAATTGGAGCCTAAAAACATTGGAATACCCTTTTAACAGAAGCCAGTATATATTTTATTATTTAATTCGGGCTTTTTTAAATAGCATTTTTTTTACGGTTATAAATAATTTTATTCGGCTATCAAATATTATAAGACAGTGTAAAAAATAACTGTCTAAAATACAGACAACTATAAATAAATAAAAAATACTCTTGACAGTTGCGTTAAAATAAATAACATGAATGAACATTGTAGAACATATTTACTGTCAAGAGATTATAACCTTATATACATGGACGAAACAGCGTTTATTTATTCTTTAAAAAATACCGATGATGTCTTAAAATCCTCTTCAGAGCTATTAAATAGCAAATTTGGCTAAAATATATCGAAATTTAAAGCAGCAATAAAATGCACGATTCAAAATCAGAAAACATCTTAAATTATAATCAATTCAATATAGAAGATGTTCTAGATACTTGGTAACTTCAGCTATATTTGGGGCCCATTCCGGTATTCACCGTGTAAAGATATGTCTAGAAACACCGGCCAGTACAATAATTGGATGCAATATAAGCTCAATAAAGGAAGGAATAAAAATATTCGGCTCAGCAGCTGAAGGGAGACATCTGATGTCGCTTTATAACGAAATGTATATGTATACAGTCCATGAAACAGCAAAGGATAGAAAGGAATAACTCTATAAGTCTTAAGGAATAAAAAGAGAAAAATAACATAAGTAAAAGTTTTTTTATGATACATAACATCACATTCAATATTTCCTTTTTTTCTCTTTATAAGACTAAATTGTTTCAACAATGGTGCAGCCATTTTAAATGGCCATACGTCATCATTGTGAACCATTGTGGGTTTTTTTCTTCATCGATCCACAGCTTGAAAAAATAATACTTGCACTCCCACTCACCCAATGAAAGATTAAGACAGAAGAAGAGGATTGCAAGGTTTTACAAAATACAATATGCGATCATACAGCAATTACCCATTCCCTCCTGATGTCATGGCTAAGAATACCTTGCAATAATATTACATCTCTTTCCCTCTTTATCTACTGACAAAACCAGTTGTCGCAATGAATATCCCTGAAGACACATCGACCTTGAACGGGATTAAATCTTATATATATATATATGTACAACTGCCTATATATTTGCCTTTATTGACCAAACCAAGTTTTTTATAAGTCTAAACATGACAGAGTATATCAACATCATCCTCACAAATTGATCTTAATATCTTATGTAATCCGTCGCTAAACTTTGAGCTATGGCTTCCAGGTAAATATCAAAGGTATAAGAAGAAGTAGACACACATTGTTTTATTGTTATAAAAGTAGTTAAAAAGTCAGGGAGAATGTTTAAAAAACAATTGCCGTTGAGTAACTCTTTGAATACGTATTTTTTATTATTATAATTTCCTCTCTTTGGTATATATATTACATTTATATATAAATATATATATATAATGTATTTAACTTTCATAATCGTAAAAGTCATATTCTTCCTAGAAAAAAAAACTTTAGTAAAGATTCTTTAATGGATCTTTTATTATAATACTAAGAAAGGAAGAAAAATATTTGGAAGAATGATTTAAATGTTTTCAAAAGGATTTATATATACATATGTATTATTGAGTTATGTATTTACGAAAAAATGTTTTCATATATTATTAAAATAAAAATAATTAGTTAGTAGATGATTAGATCAACTCATTTTTATTTTAATATCTCTCTTCTAATTCATTTTTATTTTAAAAAATACCCTGGCTAGTGAAAGCGTATTCGATCCCCTATTTTGAGGGGTGTAGTTCAACTCCCCTCGAAGGGGAAGGTCCAAGGTTCGATAGACTAATTTACACCCTTATATGTTTATATACCTATATATATCCAATCGAATGCAATTCTATCGAGAAAATAGGCCAAAATAAATAATAAATAATGTTGGTTCCTTAACCAATTACGAAAAAATAAGCAAAATAAACTCAAAAACTAATGTTAGGCGAAAACATTTTAAACGAAACCTTTTCTATGAACTTTATTAAATCATTTTGTTCAACGATTTGGAACTTCTACCCATATATTAATGGAAAAATTAATGGGATCTTAGAAAACAAAAGAGAATAGACATACAGCAACAGCGTTTCAATAGGTATTTTTATTATTATTATACATTTGTTTGTAGTTTTTAGATATTTATTTACATTATAAATAAGCAACAGAAAAAAAAGAAAAACAACATATAATTTAAGTATGTATATATATATACCTATATGTGTGTGTGTGTGTTTGTGTTTAAAACTCTGCATGAATATCATGTAACTCGGACTTTAAAAAAACTCCTATAGAGCCAAAAAGGTACACATGACATCATGGTATAAAACCATAAAGTTAATAAATAAATGCTTTTTGACATCACAGAGTAAAATACATAGTAATGGAATACATTACAATCTATATAATATTATGATGTGTAAATTCCTCATAATTTATCTATGAATTTATTTAAATTTTAATGTTGTTATTAATATCACAATAAAAAATGATGTTATTAAAATTAAATACTATTATATTGAAACCAAAATGCTGAATTATTTTTTACATCCTTTGATATACAATTCTCTATTTTTGTGCATTTGTATTTTTATGAACTATGAAAAAAATATATTTATTAGAGTTCATTAATATATATATATATACATATATATAGGTATATATGTATATAGATATATATATATATATATTATACAGGGTGATTCACTTAAATTGAGACTCACATATTACAAACTACAATCTTTGTATTAAATTTTACATAAATAATTTTTAAACAAAATGATAGCACAATGTGTAATTTACAAAATGTATTCAATAAATTTTCACATATCCTCCTTTGGACTTCACTACAGCTTTGAACCTCCTCATGGTGGAGGCAACACAGGCAGACTCTCTTCCTCAGACAAAGATTTTCACGGTCCAGGCCACCCACAACAGTCAGAATGACCGGGTTTTATCTTGAAAAAGGAGACATCCCCGTGCAGCTGAGGACTCTCTTCAGAAGGCAAAAGCCACCCTCATCATGGTCTGAGCTGAGAAGAGATTCCTGCCTGTGTTGCCTCCACCGTGAGGAGGTTCAAAGCTGTAGTGAAGGCCAAAGAAGGATATGTGAAAATTAATTAATACTTTTGTAAATTACACATTGTGCTATCATTTTGTTTTAAAAATTTTTGTGTAAAAATTAATACAAAGATTGTATGTAGTTTGTAATATGTAGTCTCAATTTAAGTGAATCAGCCTGATATATATATATATATATATATATATATATATATATATATATATATATATATATATATATATATATATCTATAATATAATATTGTTGACCCATTTTATCCAAATGAAATCAAAAGAAACCCTTTTTTAAATTTTAATGTGTATGTCTTTATATTTTATTTTTTTTACCCATTTTCTATCGACGTTTATGTTTTATTATTACCTCCGCCGAAGGAGGTATTGTTTTCACTGGCGTTGGTTTGTTGGTTTGTTTGTTTGTTGGTGTGTCAGCAGGATAACTCAAAAGTACCGAACGGATTCGGATGAAACTTTGTGGAGTTGTTAGAAGTGCCAAAAGGAACAAGTGATTAAATTTTGGCATCTATGAGTCCAGAATTAAGATGCAAATGAGTTAAATACTAATAAATATTTCAAGTTAGCCTACTCTGCCAATAGATGTCGCTGTACTGTGAAATCGGGTGCCGGAGCGTCTTCCTCTTGAATTTCCGTCGAGGGAACTCTCCCCCGTCCCTCTACGCCGCCCCAGTTGTGAAAAATCCACCTCGGAAGGCTCATAAGGACCCGTGACGGCGGAGGTATGCACTCTCTGAGTGTAATATGCCTCTAGTTATATCTTTGACAGAACTAATATATATAGTATAACATTTAAAAACGGCAGAAATATGTTTTTAAATACAATAAATGTGTACGAGAAGACCATTTAACTTAAAATACAACAATACAATACAATATGTTAATGCACTGACCTCTATAAAAGTGGATTCTTGAAAGAGGAAAAAACACGGTCTCCTTAAAGAGTTATTTCAATGAATAAGATAAAGATAGCTGTCCCGTTATGGTGAAACAAATTAGTAGTCTTGAGAATAGAAAATAATAAATCCAATAATAAATGTGATAAGTGATATCTTCCGTCTGCGATATTTTCAACAAAAATAGTCTTTTAAATGACGTCATTGGTTTTTTGTCATTTCTCCCATTGTCAATCCTTAAGATTTGATACTAAGACTTTGATTATCCAAGGGATAAAAATATTTGATCCTTCTTTTCATTACATTATTAATAATAATAATAATATATTTCGTCCAGAAGAGGGAACTAAGATGGCTGCCATCAGTGGCTGATTCGATACTGCTCTTCATTTCTTTTATTTTGTAGTCTATTGTGCAGTTTTGAAGCCGGGGATATTTTAATATTGCAAGTCCTGTCTAAAATACCCTATTTGATATTAAACTTCGATTTCCTCAGCATATTATGCAATCTTTAATAATAAAGCCATCCAATAATAGCAAAAACATTCTTTTATTATTGATACAATAAATTATCATAACATATTATCATCATTTATATGAATACCAATGCAACAAACCTTTCATCAAAGAGAATAGGAGACAAAAATATGCACGGAAGTGGAAGATGATTTCTTTTCCTGTGTAAGTCCTCAAGTATTTTCATTCTTATAGGAATACAGATATTGATATTTGTAGAACATCATATGGAGAAAAAACTAAATATTCAACACTGTTGAATATTATTATATATATATATATATACTAAATATTAACAATGTTGAATATACTATATATAGGTATATATAAATATATATATAAATCTATCTCTCTCTCCTCTCTCTCTATATATATATATATATATATATATATATATATATATATATATATATATATATATATATAAAAACTGATTTGGAATCCTTGCAATCATACCTACATTTTGCGGCAAATCGTTTGAAAATAGCATTGAAATTAAGGACATTAGACGCGATCGAATGACGAAAAAAAATTACTACATAACTTTACAAAATAACTTTTGCGCCCGTTGAGCAGACACTTCCCAATATTCGATTTCGTTCAAACTTTCACAAAATGATCTCTATGTACTAAAGTAAATCCAAGGGGGAGTCCGACTCTCAATCCGAAAACGTGAATAAGAATCACCCTCATATATATATATATATAATTTTATATATATACATATATAAATATGTATATATATATATCCTTTTATTATTTTTTGTTACTTAAACAAAAATATACTTGAGTTATATATAGATATATATATATATTATATATATCATATATAATATATATATATATATATATATATACACTTATGTATATTTTCTTTTATTAATTTTTGTTACTTAAATAAAAGTATACTTATGTTATTAACAACTTCTCCATGTTAACAGATGAGTCCCTCTCTTCAAAAGTTTGTTAGAGCCATCATAAGGTGTATCAAGAAAGTGTGAAAAGCTCGTTGAAGAAGCACTTTGTTGTTTAGTATCTAGTACAAGTGGTAAAATATATATGTAGAATGCGAGGGAAACGTGTGGAGGTGTTTTTAATAGAGTCCTACTTTAATCAGCTGTGCCCAAAAAAGAATTTCCGACGTTAAGGTAGGAATTGAACGCTTTCATTCTTATATATAATATGTTTTTTGAGTATGAGTCTATTCTGTTCACTTGTGCACAGAGTTTGATTCCTTGAACACGGGGCCAATGAATTGTTTTAGGGTTTTTCGGGATTTAAACATTCGCCTTTTTTTTTACTAGGTACAATGCTGTTAAACGGCTCTAAATCAGTTTGTACCACCGTTTGATTGTGACTTTAGGGAGAGTGTTTAAACAATTAATTTTGAATTGCACAGTTTTTTTAAATAGATTTGCTAATAATTTATTGTATTTTACTCCTTCATCATGCGGGATTGTAAAAACAAAAGAGAAAGAAATTCTTACTAAATATAGCAAGAAAGTTGAAGCTTTTTATATGAATAAAAATTTCCAAATATATATATATATTTAGCAGGCTTTATTTCTAAGAATTATAAAACTGTTACCGCTTACAAGATTCCAATTACAAAAGATAGTATAAAGAAAAATCCCTCTGAAGTTTTTACTTTAATAAAAATGTCAAAAACCTGTTATTTATATTTTTTTGTGCATAAATAAAATATCAAGTTATGTTTTTGAAATAAGCGTATGAATCCTATTTGTATTCCTTTTTGGGGTCTTCAACTAAATTACGCTGTTCTTCTTTTCCATCAAGTCTATTTTTTTATTATTTTAAGTATGCTTTAATATACTTTTCAGTTGTAGGAACAATTAATATAGGGTTTTAAAATGTATACGTAAGCAAAACAAAGATGGTTCCTTTAAAAATACCATATTAGAGTTTGTCTATTTGTATACCTACAAAAAAAACTCCTACTATTTATCAGACAGATAAACTCATATTATTTGTAGCCCAATATAAAAATGCATTTGGAAGACATTGAACTTTTTTTGAAGGGCAGCATTATCAAGGTAAGCGAGAAAAAAAGGCTTCATGGATGAGTTAAATCGTTGCCCGTCTCGTGTGTGATTTTTTTCTTCTTCCATCAATAAATTGCCCATAATTATGTTTTCATATGATGAAGATAATTGATCATGTCTTGATTATTTCATAGGCTTGTCCTTAAGAAATTATGTAATGGGGACGGCCTTTGAGACCTTTATGTGGGTCCTAAATATATTTGCAAATATGAAATCTACATTTAAGAAATTGGACCTGATTTTGACTGCAAAAGAATTATCACTTTGGATGAATGTGTTAAGTTATTATATATATATAGGTATATATATATATATATATATATATCAGGAAACGACCTGATACCCGACCCGGGTCCCCGCTGTTTTTTTAACGTCCCGGCTCGGCCCCGTGTCCCGGGTTTTTTAGACACCGGGCCGGGACAACAATATTTTTTTTCGTTTGTCATTGATAAATTTATTTAGAATAGAATTTCAAAAAAGGTAATTATCGAAATATTTTTTTTGTAGATTGTTTTTAAAAAAACGTCATCACTTTGTTGGAGATTCTTTTCTAAAACGTCCTCGCTTTAGAATGTCGAAAGAACGAAAATATTATCATGTCCCGGCCCGGTTTAGGCCCGCCCGGCTTGAAAAATGTAAGTCACGGCCCGGATCCCGGTCGTTTCCTGATATATATATATATACATATATATATATATATATTCAAAGTATATAGAAATATTTTTATATGTTTAATGAACATAAATATTATAATATTCACACAGCTCCAGGTAAATCAAAATGGTTTTGTTGGGGATTATCACTGTATATTTATAAGCATAGTTATCTATATCAGAATAATACACAACATATTTTTTTTTGTGCGTGTGGAAGACGTTGATGAAGATTTATTATTTTGAGTGTAGGATTACAAATCCCTCGTTCAATAAAAGCATTATTTCCATCTATTTTAAAGTTTCCATGATGGTGTGTCAATCTTAAGATTGTGAATTACATATATTGTATTTTTTTCAGGTAAAGTGGAGAAGGGATTTCATATTGGGCAATAAATCAAAGCCAAGACAAAATAGGGTAAGGAGCCAAAAAAAAAAACTGTTGATGCAGGTATAATAGCCTCTTAGCCTCTTAATTTTTGCAAAGATAAATCTTTTTTTTTTTCTGTCTAAAAAAGGGTAAAAAGATTAAAGCGTTAAGTAAAGTAGGGCAAGAAAAAGTAAACAAAAAAAAATGGCCAAATTTTGGTTATTTTCTTTAGCTTTAGATGTCGCTAGTCCATGAAATTACGTCACAATCCTATTTAAAAACCGGTTTAAAGGGATGAAGACACTCAAAACACTTTTTTTAGATAAAAACGTCTCCAATATAAGTAATAAAGGACTTTGTTATTATTTTCAAAGAGCTCTAGCATCAAAGCAGCGCTCCTTACGGACTAAAGAAGAAAATAAATTTTGGCCAATTCCTTTTGGAACAAAAGGAGGATTTTATGTTATGCATGTTTTAACTTTAACGCTTTAAAAAAATTGAGTAAAGTAACACAGAAAATGTATTTAAATACAGTTTTTAAAAATGTATGCCTTAGCATTCTTTGATAAATATATGAAGTGTGGACAAAGTATTTCTTTAAGACACTCTTAGCTAAAGTACAATCCGTGATTTTTTAGTAATAAATTTATTTTTGTGTCACTGTTTTTAATCATTCTTTGTGATCGAGGTTGTGTGAAATATAAAATGTTGAGCGGGTGCATACGATTGTCCATAAAAAAGACATATCTTGAATGTTTTAAGAAATACCTATTTTTCCATAGAGATATAAAGATATAGAGGGCTGATTCCCTTCAATAGCAGAGAAACAACGTTCAGCTGTATTCTGTGTGTTCAAAATTAACATAGTAATTTGATCTACGTCATCGTAAGCTGATCATAGACATAGATTATATCTCTATGATCAGCTTACGATGATGTAGTATAAATTACTTTGTTTATAATGAACACACAGAAACAACAGAACGCTGTTTCTCTGCTATTGGGGAATCAGCTCTCTATATCTTTATATCTCTATGATTTCTTCCAATTTTTTATTCTATGTCCAAAACAAAAATATATTATCCCTTTTACGACTCATGTTTATAAAAATATGTCCAAGGCTTTGTACTCTATTTAGTATCAATAATTTTTGATGGGCTGACATTACACATTGAATTAATTTATGTGCATATGTTTTACATGAAAATAAAGATTTTTTGACAGTTATAAAACTTTTTGACAAGATTTTTCGATGGTTTTATACTTGTTGACACGATTTTTGATAGTTAGCATACTTTTTGACAAGATTTTTTTTACAGAAAAAATAATGGCCTTTTTAAACAATCCAAAGTCAGTTAATTAAACAACAAAACGAAGGTAATTTACATGCCACACCAAAACTTGTTGAAGGTGTTTGTTGTAACACTTCACTTAATATATACTTGTTTATCAATATAGTTATGAGAGGGAAGGACTTTTTGAATGTATAAAAAATAAATTTTGGAGTATATTTTGAGGAAAGGCGATTACAAATACATTTACATGTATTCATATGACATTAGAAAACGTATTGGAAGCAAGATTATGACGAGGTTGCGGAGATATTACTTTATTATTTTCCGTTTTTGTGTATTAATATTTTTATATGATTGGATTCGAAACCGAATACACAAATTTAATACAATTTTGAGCATTTGCCAAGATAATTAAAAAAAATATTAAACAAAAATATTTGAAACACTCTAATACCGTTTTTGACTCATTCATTATATTTTAGATGAATAAAAAAGTCCTAATTTTTATGCTATAATGCTTTTTATATATCCTGTCGGATGCATTTCTATCGAACCACATAGGTAAACAAAAAAAAAGGGGAGCGCGATAGCCGTGAGCATTAAGGCGTGTTCAACTCTCAACGTTGGGGACCAGGTTCGAATACTCCCGAGAGGGATGGTCATTTTTGGTCTACTTCATTGATAAGATCCTAGGTTCGATAGATTATTTTTAATGATATAATGCTTAATTATATCCTGTCGGATGCTGCAATTCTATCGAACATATAGGCAAAAAAGAAAAAAAACGGTCCTTATTGCAATAAAATACCTATTTTTCAGTTAATTTTAAGATATAAGATATATTTCGCTATAACTCTAAGATCTTTGACAAAATATAATATTTTTAAAGCTATGGGATGCTTACTCTCTATATTTTAAAATAAAATAATATTACAGCTACAGAAATGAGATTTTTGTTTTTCAGTACTTATCGTATTTGTTCCAAATTCATAAATACACTAATATTTTTAAGAACACTGCGTCCTATTAAGGGTTATGTTGACATGCTTCAATTTATATATTCCTATGGAGGAATATTAAACGAAGACCTCAATACGTATTTAAAATGCTCACCTAAACCAAAAATAAATGCATAATTTATTGGCAATCCTTATTAACCTTACACTGATACCCTTTATGATCAAAGAACAATGTTACTAAAATGATAGTTATGCGTCCTATAACATTATATATAAAGTATTGAAAAAATATATAAATAAGATATGCGAAAAACATTTTTTCTATTGTAATTATAAAGCTTATTAAAATAAGATGAGGCTCTCATCCCTCACACTAATTAAACAAAAACTAATGTAAACAGTTAAATACATACTTTAGAAGACTCATTAAATATATATATATAAATTTTTTTGAGGGGGTCAGGAGGTATTAATAAATCCTATTAACTCAAACAATAAAGCTCGCTTTAATAGGCCGTTCAACGTCTTAATCTTGAAAGGATGAATGAATTAATATTAATTTATGAGCTTTTTAAGAAGGCTTTTCTTGTCCTGAAAGTATGTATTATTATTCTCGAGAGTAAATAATTTAATTTGTTATCTTAATTTACTTATTTGCTTTATATACATAGTATTTAGATATAACAACTTTATAATACATAATTAAACTCTTCAACATTGTTCTTAATGATGAAAATTTGATTTAATTATTCAATGAAAGGCTTTTAACAATGTTTTTCTTATCACGGAGTAATACATCAGTTATGTTGTTAATTGTCCCATTAACTAGTTTTATTAATTGCAATAACATTGATTTAAACATTATGTATATATTTATTTCTCAAATATTATTTTATTTTTATTCATATAAATAATATATATATATAAAGAGGTGCAATAGCCGTGCGTGTTAAGGCGTGTTCAACCCAATGTTAGGGGCGCAGGTTCGAATACTCCCGAGAGGAGATGGTCATTTTTGGTCTACCTCATTGATAAGATCCTAGGTTCGAGTGACAAATTTTAATGCTATAATGCTTATTATATCCTGTTGGAAGCTGCAATTCTATCGAACCATATAGGCATATATATATATATATATATATATATATATATATATATATATATATATATATATATATAAACACAAAGGAACATTAGTGACTTCTTCATTTACTAAATATGTTTATAACATTTTTCTGGCTTGTTTACACAGATATATATCATTTATTCATTTAAGAAAGTCATGACTTTAATAATACGAATGTAATTACGTTGAATAATAATAAAATATGTTGTCTAATTTTTAAACTTTGACCTCGTTGCGCAACCCCGTAATGTTGACCGATTTTGTTCAAACTTTGTATGTCGTCTTCTTTTATCACAAGAAACAGAAAATCCACAATGTTCTAACATTTCAAATATTTGAAAAATAAGAACACCCCTAATATATATATATATATATATATATATATATATATATATATATATATATATATATATATATATATATAGATATATATCGATTTCCGTTCGTTTCCCTGTATCTCCCGAACGGTTATTAGATCTTGACGAAATTTTCTGTGAATAGTTTTGAGAGCTCAGGGAGTGTTTTAGTGGGGTGTCAACTCCGGAAATTTATCATCGCCATGCTTATTTATTGCCAAACGTTTTTTGTCATTTTTCAAAAATTGCCAAGTTTAGATTTTTCCAAATTTTCTGTGATGAGAATGAGGTAATAAAACGTTTTTTGTTTTTTGAATGTTTCCCGGAAAATTTGTTTTCTACATGATTACTTACAAATATATTTTTTTCTGTCCCTGTATGTCCCCCCCAATTTAACTTTTGTGGAAATTACAACATTTTTTTATATTGCAACATCGTGCTAATCGAATTTAATAATGCCTAAAGATGGAGAGTGATGTCAATACCCAGTCTTAAGGAATACAAAACGGAAAAATGGCAATGACGTGAAATGGCGACTTTTTAAGGAACTACATTTCATTAGAAAATAACATTAGCATCTATGAAATGGCTTAAACCTAACTTTTTTATGATATTTAAATACCCAGCCTTAAGGATACAAAACGGAAAAAATGCAATGAAGACCGATGATAACTTTTAAGAAACTGATTTTAAAAATGAAAAATCCAATGCGATGACATCACTGAAATATTTGTGTAATTTCTTCTTTTTACGATGTTTAAATTCTCAGCCGTAAGTAATACAAACGGAAAAATTGGCAATGAAGACTCAATGACAACTTTTAAGGAAATGGTTTTAATATGAAAAATCACATGCAATGATTTCACTGAAATTATTCGTGTGATTTTTCTTTGTGCGATGTTAAAATACCCAGCGTAAGAATATAAAACGGTAAAAATGGCAATGAAGACACAATGACAACTGTTGAAGGAACTGATTTTAATATGAAAAGTCACATGCGATGACATCACTGAAATTATTCGTGTGATTTCTTCTTTTACGATGTTTAAAATACCCAGCCTTCAGGAATACAAAACGGAAAAAATGGCAATGAAGACTCTATGACAACTTTTTAAGGAACTTATTTTAATATGAAAAATCACATGCGATGACATCACTCGAATTATTTGTGTGTTTTTTTTTTCATTCCAGACTATTGTCAAGTTGAAAATCCCGGGCAGCGCCGGTAACATATGATATTATATATATATATATATATATATATATATGCCTATTTGGTTGATAGAATTGCAGTTTTTTGATAGGATATAAATAAGCATTAAGGCATTCAAATTAGTCCACTCGAACCTAGGATCTTATCAATGAGTAACCGAAAATGACCATCCCTCTCGG
>CP045904.1:16438097-16455646 GCA_013387185.1 Caligus rogercresseyi
TAATACTTCGGGTTCCTTTCATTTTGGTGATTTCCAATCATTGACACTTAATTATGTGAGTTGCTGCATCAATTTGAAAGAATTGAAAAAATTAATAATTTCTTCCTTCCAAAATGCGTTAAATACGGAAAGTGTTTACAACTGCTAGTTGTTTTTTTATAAAAGTCACTTTATATATATGTATCTTTTAAGATATATTTTTTTATATTTTTCTCTTGCCAATTAATGAGTGAATTTAAAAAAACAGTAACTCATATCAAACACTCAAGATCGTTTTGTGTTTATATACATAATTTGGTTCCACAGATATTCATCTATTAATTATATTAATTAAATCTTCTGGAATTCTATGCTTGGATATATAGTAAATCAGAATCAAAGGCCAAGCTTAAATGACCTTTCAGTTATTATTAAGAATATCTACGTTTCAGTCAGAAATAATCTTCCTTATCTATAAACCTTTTTTTATTACTTCCTACATGATTTTAAATAGAAAATCACCAACATTAGAACAAAAAAATATATTTAATTACGAGTCCTTTAGGTTCGGACATTAGTGCGTTCAATACTCAGTGTAAAGGGTGTATGTAGTAGGTTCGTTTCTCCAGAAGGGAAAGTGATTAATCTCATTGATAAGGTCCTTGGTTGGGTATAGAGGTTTGATGCTTCTTCGTATCCTCACAGATATTACTCAATTGAACTATATGTATGGGTAAAAATGACTTTTTTGGTTCAATAATGTATTTATGAAGCTAATAGAGTCTTTTTTATCATAATTTCGTATTTTTTATATAGTAACATTATATATTTGATCCTTAAAAGTAATCTGTGTATAGGGTGATTCTTATTCTCGTTTTTCGGATTTGAGATTTTACTTTAGTACATGGAGATACCTTGTGAAAGTTTGAACGAAATCGAGTAATGGAAGTGTCCGCTCAACGGGCCCAAAAGTATTTAGTAAACTTATATTGTAATTTTTTTCGCCATTCCATCGCCTCTAATGTCCTTAATATGAATGCATTTTTCAAACAATTTGCCGCAAAGTGTAGGTTTGATTGCAAGGATTCCAAATCAGTTTTTATTTTTTATGTACAACCAAAATTCAACGAGAAATTTAAGTTTTGAAATAGTCATTGTTATGGAAAATACCCCAAAAATTAACATTTTGAAACTTTGTCATCTCGTTTGATTTGGATTAATAAATACTCTCCTGCCTGAAGACTAATTGACTTTTCTTATCTTTCAGGGGTGAGAAGCTATACGTCACTAAAGACAATCGAAGGGCCGTGGCTGTAAGCGATACTGCTGCGCTCTGCTGGTTCTTCTCGTGATCGCTGCGACTGTCACGATTGCAGCTTTGGTTGGGAGTAAGTATATCGGGTGACCCGTTCTTATTACTTAAATATGATGCCTTCTTAAAATTTGACAACCTAAATACTTCAGCCGTAATTGAGTATCCTGAATTGAGTATTATTGACTCTGTTTCACAAAATATTATTTAAAATATTAATAGCCAGAGTTAGTCATCTTTTTAAATGCAATATATGAAAGAATATAAAATAATCTTAGCTAAAAGAAAAAACCCACTGTGATGAGTGTTAAATGCACCTTTTAGTCCAATTTTAAAAGTTACAACTATTATTGATTTTTTAATAATTAGTTTATGTAATCACATTTTGAACATAAAACGAGGTTTGGGTAATAGAAATGTTTTGAATAAAAAATAGCGTGAAGAAATTAAGTCTTCGAAGTCCTTTTTCAATGATGCAGATTTTAGAATTTAGCTGTGAAATTTTAATAGTGCTACAATTTTATTCGTTTAAATATGTATTTAAAAGTTAATGAGTGGGAATCTCCAAGGAAAATAGGGATTGCTCGAGCGAGTTCTGACCATAAGCCTCTATGGAAGCCCTTGCATTTGATACAAAGTAAGGCGTGACTCTTAAACTAGAAGTTCTACAAACGTATTTTTTGGCTCAGCTATTCCGGATCCCTTTTTTTACTACTTTTACCCAATACAAATAAGTTGTTCTTTCATATTATCAAAAGAACATTTCACAAATGGGCAAATCAATTGAGCTAATATGTGAATTAATTTTCCGACAACCGCTCAGACGAGGCTTTCATTTTTTAAATGAACCATATTTGAATATATTTTTTATAGAATATGATGTGATAGGTCAATTAAAATATGCTTGTAAGCAAATAAATATACAGAATATATGAAATATTATGTTTTGAGATTTAAAAAGGGTTTATCATTATGTGATTTACATAAATATACCTGATTACTATTTTCTGTTGAAAATTAATCATTATTTTAAAATTATCTTTAAATGATCATTTCAGATGACTTCGTTTAAAATTAATCAAAATTAAAATTATAGTCTTAATTCAGACTCTCTTGGATACACTTACTATTGGTTTAAATACCGAATATTTAACGGCACGTTAACACTGGGAAGCATTTACGGTAGAAACATGGATGAGGAGCTATGTTTTTTTTTGCAAGACGTCTTTAGAGACGTCAAAACATTTTCTACTCGAGTGGTGCATAATTGGTGAAATGTTTTACAGACTAAAATTTTTTTCTTTGCCCGATACAATGTTTGCTTGAAGACGAAAGATTTGTTTATATGTATGTAGGCCCACATCAGGAAGAAAAAAACCTGATCACCTCTAGATTGCAGTTCATGCTCTATAAATTTAGAAGCTCCAAAACAGTACGTCCCTCCGACAACGAACCCATTCTAAATAATGTAATATTTAATATGTAAACTAAAATAAGTGTGTAATTTCTTTACAAGATGGATGTAAATTGAAATTAATAGTACTGTTGTGTACAAATTAAAATTATTGACTAACTAAATAATGAACAAAACTTGAGATACATTTTAAAACATTTAAATGATGTGTTCATTACAGCTGGCATCATTGACACTCAACCCAAATTCAAGGGCGAAATTCACAAAACCGGTCGCTCCCGCGACTTCCCCCCCACTAAACGACTCCCTCAGTGCCGAACCCCCCATTCCCGTCATCGACAACAGCCTAGATTCCGACAATGCCCTCCATGAAATCGGCATTCTTCCCCGGGACGCAGTTCCAAACGTCCTCGAAGGAGAAATGTCAATTAAGAATGCAGCCTGGGACGATCGCCTCCGAAACGCCTCAGATCCATTCTTCAAGGAACTCGCCAACAAAGTGGAATCCGCTCTTCGACCCATTCTCGTCCCGGCCTCCAAGGAGGACACTGCTGACTTCTACATGAACGTGAAGGAGTTTGAACGAAGGGATGGGGTCACTCCTCACTATCGCCTCGGATGGGAAATGAAGGATAATTCATTTTCGGATGGCATGGAGATTATTTCCAAAGATGAAATGTCGATGAGATTGACGGATCATTTGAAGGCAAATGAAGGCCGGCTGACTAATGTCTTTCAGGTCCCCATCGAGTCCGTTCGAGTGAAAAGTAAGATCTTAAAAATATTTGCTGATTTATCGTTTTTTAAGTTACCTTAATCTTCAGTTTTCATCAGTTAACTTTACAGTTAAATAAGCAACCAAAACGAAGATTATCACTTAGTTTCTATAAAAAAGTTCTTATTTCTTTGCTTCTTTCATAGGAGTTGCTGATGACCAATGTAGTCAAATGGATTGCGAGTCCTTTTGTTCCTATAATTACCCTACGAATAAGTTCCGCTGTGGATGTTCTGAGCCATACAAGCTTGCAGAAGATGGGAAGAAATGCATTGAAGGTAAGTTGGAGGCTTATTTTTATTTTGTTCGCAGATAATTGAAGATTAATCAAATAGTTTGTTGAGCTTTTTTATCTCAAATCCATGAAGAAGAAAGGTATTAATTACAATATGACCGATTAAATAGGCATTAATTCATTAAGACAGTAAATTTGAATGTCAAATAATCAGTATAGACTTAATTTATTTTAAGTCCAACATGAGCTGTTAAAATGATAGTGCTGAAAAGCTGCTGCATTTTCATTTTTATTAGTCTTTTTCCATATATCTACTCAGAAAATTCGATAATGCTTATTTATATTCTGTCGGATACAATGCTATCGAACCATATAGCAAAAAATCTATTGTTTAACAAAATAATATAATGATAAACTGGTCTTTCAAATAAATAATATTCAGTGCCATAAATATCACATGATTCGACTAAGAGTTCTTTTCGAGTATTTTAATCCTGGAGAAGACGATATTTTATCCATGGCCAGTCTGTCATTCCTTTTTATTTAAGCCAGCTAAAGTCAAGCTATAAGCCAAAAAATCGAACCGATCATTGCTCTTAAAACAATATTTATGTACAGACTTCAGGATTTAAATGGCAGTTGGTGCTTACAAAATTTGAAATGCTATGGAAATAATTATCTATTTGGTTCTATTTTTAACGTTGAATAATATTTTATTTACTTATATTATAAGACAATATACGCTTTCGACAATATAAAAACATATATTTGGACATGTATTTTGTATCAAATCTCCAAACATTTACTAACAAATATTTATATTTTTTTCCTAATTACAGATTCAACGGATCCAACCTCAAACGTACATCTACTTAATGGATTGGATCAAGCAAACGGACCTCATAACGATATCGACGACGATGCAGTCATCATTGACGCAGAAGAAGAGCACGAACCCATGTCCCATGACGACTCTCATCCTAGTCATACCCAGACGGACTCTAAAGTCCCAAGACTCCTTAATACATCTGGTGTCTATGGAACCGATAACAAGGAATCTCATGACCAGCAGGGTGACTCCAAAAGTGAATGGGATCATGCACCTTACCCGATTTTGGATACCTTCGATGATGTCACTGAATCCGAATCAACTATGAATGAGAAGGAATTAGATGGAAATTCGAATGGATCATCCGATGTTCATGAAGGCAGTCATTCCAATGGATTTAACGAAAAGGAGGGAATGATTGATCATGGACCTCAGGAGACGCATGATGAAAGTGATCAAGGAAGTTCTGGCTCATCCATAGATAAGATTCCTTCTGGCGTTCTCTTATCTGGAGGTGATGACAATTCGGATTATGATGGAGATTTTACAACAAACGGATCATTCGTGAACAATGAAGGAAACTTATCTGCAGCAGAAGGAGAAGAAAATCCTGAAGCCAATGAAAACGGTCACTTTCAGGTCAACAAATAGATGGTGCACAAGACACTTTTCTTGTTAATGGATCAAATGGAGAAGTAGATCCTGTTGGACACTCTAATAACGACCAGTTAATGATAACTCCGATGCCCAAAAGGTGGATTCTGGAAAACAAAGTGATAACGAATCAAATATTTCCGAGCATCCTGGTTCTGATAACAAAGAAGTGCTTTCCCAAACAGGAAGTGAATCAGATATTGATCAGCACCTTGATGCTAAAAACACAGGAGGCAATGCGGTGTTGATACAGTCTGGAAAAGAATCAGATATGAACCAGAGTCCTGGATCTGAAAACAACGGAGCTGATTCTGCAAAATTATATCCTGAAAGTGAATCAGATATTGATCAGCATCCTGGTGATGAAAACAGAGACGGAAATTCAGACTCTGGAAAGAATCAGAAATTGACCAGCATTCTGGAGCCGAAAACAACAAGGGAGATGCTTCTTCTGTGCAATTCCATTTAGTGGGGACTCAGATATTGCTCAACAACATCCTGATGATGAAAACAAAGACGGCAATAAGATTGTCCCACCCTCTGAAAAAGGATTAGATATTGGCCAACATCCTGCTTCTGACAACAAGGAAGATGTTTCCGTCTTATCTCCCTCTGAAGACAATTCAGATAATGACCAACATCCTGATACTGAAAACATTGGAGCTACTTCGGCAGATGTCCACTCTGAGAATACTTCAGGTAATGACCAACATCTTGATGCTGATAATCAAGGTGCTGCTCCAGCCATTTTCCACTCGGAGAATGAATCAATTAATGACCAGCCCGTTAATGCTGGCAATGCATCTGTGCAATTCAATTCAGGGAAGGAGTCGAAGATTGACCAAACTTTTGATTCTGATAATAAACAAGACGACTCTATGCTTTCCCCTTCTGATAATCAAGAGAAAGCTGAACACTCTATAGGATCAGCACCCAAAGATACCCATGTCACTATTGATGAAACCCAAGAATTTTCGACACACAACGGTGACGAATCTGCTAAAGAAAATCAATCACCTAACGCCGAAAAGGTTAAATCAGATGAGCAAATAAATCACAGCGTAATACCAGAAGATGAACTTCATAGTGCTTTTGACGGATCTTCTTCTGATTGGCAAAACGTTGAGAGTTCTACTCCAAAAGCTTCTAGTGATGACTCGAGTCTTTTAAGCCAAAGTGAACATACAAACCCTGAACATACTGAACATGCGAAAAGCAATGTGGATGGAAAACTGGGGATGTGGATAAAGATAGTCCTAATACTGATGACGCAGTTTCTCATAATCAATGGACAAATGTTCTAGAACCTTCTGATATTGAAAAAGAAGAAGAAGAAATCCTTGAAGAGGAAAACAGAATAATGAAAACAACGATAAACGTGATTCTTTGATTAATGGTTTTGAGGGAGAAGATAATCTAGATGATGGTTCTGACGAATTAATTTTGGCAAAAGGGGAATTCTCCATGAAAACTCAAATGATGAGTCTTCTGAAGATACAAAAATATGGAAGAGAACAAGAAACCCACAGATAACCATTCTGGAGATGATATTGGTGCATTAATCGGTCATACTGGGGATGACATATCATTGGACGATAGTGATACCGATGAAAATCTCACTATCATCGTTGAAGCTGATCCTGAAGAATCTACCACAACAAACTCTATCTCAGGTGATGAAAATGACTCTAAAAGCCCAGAAGCTGAAAACAGTGGTGGAGACAACCAAGGCTTAGACACACCATTGATTCATGAAAACAATGATTCTCCCAATGACACTCTTAATAGTGAAGGTCTTCCTCATAATGAAATCAACGAAGAAACATCTGAGACATCAGCCTCCAGCTCTACGAGTAATGATGCCAACAGCAATAAGCCACTTCAACTTCCCGCGAATATTTTTCAAGATGAATTCCTAAAGGATCCGATATTAGACGATGACCATCAGGATGAGGATCATGAAACGAAAGACGATAGTGAGGTTAGACATGAAGAAACCGAGGAACCACCCAGCTCTGTCATTCAAAAAGAACCTGTTTTGAATGATGATAATGTTGCCAATGAGGATAAGGAGACAGATTTGCAGGTAAATGTTTCCTCTGATGGCTCTAATGATGATGTTTCCGAAGACAAAGAGAAAAAGGATTTGCATACTGGTGGCTCTCATGATAATGCAAATAACGATCATTCCACGAATACTCAAATTGATGACTCTATCCCTTGGGACGAAAGCTCATTACAACCAGAGGAACCTTTTCAATCTTCTTCTAACGCTCAAAGTGATCCCAAGTCGATCAAGGCTCTCAAACAACAATACCAACTACTGGAGATGTAGCGAATGTTGAAATAAGTGACCCAAATCAGGATCATCAAAACAACCCTCAAGTTTCACACAACGGACGCCAAGGAATCAAAGATCCCATCACAATCGATGAGGTGAATCATCAAAGCAATGAACATGACGTGAATACTTTTGTCTCATCTCCATTGCCCCAAAATGGAAAGGAACCCTCAAAAGAGGTCAACAATAACAATGGTGATCAAAAGAATACCTTCGTTGATCCCAGTGGTGTAGTAGCTTCATCAGTCGACAACAAAAATTATCCTAACGCTCCAGAAAACGGTATCTCCAATAATCCAAAAGAAGATGAAAGCCTTGATAGACCCTTATTCTCTACAAATACAAATGATGAACAAAAGGAGAAGGAAGAACAATCTCCAAAGCTGAGCAATGGCGTTATTTCATCCGGGTCCCCGAAAGAAAATGATAAAGCAGCAATTCAGCAGACAGATGGTTCTGTAAGTTTAACGGACTCAGAATCAGATCCTACCGTTCTAAATGCTTCCACTGACGGCAGTTGGGAGGATGGCAATCGAGAAGTACATGGCTTAGGAGAGACCGAAGCCTCAGAGCAATCACCCGATCAATTTGACTCAGCTCATGGTGATAATGAACAACCACAATCTTCGAGCACGGAAATGAATCCACAGATAATACTTTGAACCCAAATGAATCAAAAACAGAGTCTGATGGAGCGATTTCAAGTGTTCCCAATCATGAAGGTAGCCATGATACATCTCCCATACACATGAGGGTCAAAATGAAACGATCGATGATAGTGCTACTGGAACTATCAACTCAGACGTCGAAGATGATAACTCAGTCAAAGTATCATCTATAAATCCCGTTGATTCTCAAGACCTTGACGAAAGCGGAAAGCTACACTCAAAATCCTCAAACGATAATGATGAATCAACTGAAAAGATAAGCGATGATATTTTCCGTGATATTCTACACAAATTTGCCGATGGAATCACAAACATCAATTTTAACTCCAATATTGGTAAGCCAAATCCTGATGATAAAACGGATTAGAGACATCTAGTGAATCTGGAAGTGAGCAAGCCGAATCTTCAGAAGACGAAAACTCTACGAAAATTATAAATGCTTCTGACATCCTGAACAAAGTTGGAAATATAATTATACAGTCTGACAATGACAAGAAAGAAACAGTTTCACGGATTTCGGGATCCCTTGGTTTAAACGGAGATAATTCACGGAATCAATCTGTTGACGTGGGTCATAACGATGATAATTCAGAGGGTGGTCAATTACTCTTTTCAAATGGCTCAGTAGATCCACAACTAATCCAAAGCATCCTACTGAACAATGCACTTAAAAACAACCAGTCTCTTCCCTTTGATCAAGACAGCCAACCCTACCAATTTGGGCTTCAGTATCCTAACGGCACAGAAGCCGTGTTTAATTTTAATGGAACTAGTCTCGACCCTTCTGCATTGATTCCGTCATTTAACTTTGGAAATATTACAGAAGAAGACTTAAATAATCCAATATTCCTGAATCAGGAACAGTCAACCCCCAACGGCGAAGTAAATAACAAAGGACAAGTGATATTTGGTGGCTTTCAACTACCCAACGGAACTCAAATAGATTTGACTAGCAACTTTGCCCCTCATCTTCTTCACAGGGCTGGTGGTCATTTTCAAGCAGGGCCGGGGATCAATGGATCCAACGGAACAGAACACTTTGTTTTTGGAAACTCTAGCGGACTATCAGGCGAGCAAGCGCTCCAAAACCTATTTCTAAACCAGATCCTAGGAAGTAACTCTTCATCCCCGGCCATTGATCCCTTCCAATTAAACGAAACGCAAATCCAATCAATGCTCTTGAATCAACTCTTTGGACGCAATGAAAATGGCACTTCCATTCCAGGCGGGGAGGAGCTTCGTAAGATATTTGGAATGATGTCTTGAAAAGATCTGAGAGAGACGGAAACTCAACAACAAAGAATCCTTTACCCTTAGATGAGAATGAGATCAAGGAACTACTCCTCAAGCAATTCCTTTCTCAAAACGCTTCCTCTGATCCAAATGCATCTTTTCCTAGCAAGAATGAAATAAGGAAGCTCGTACTAAATCAAATACTCTCTGGAGGAAATGGAAGCTCTGCCTTCCCGTAGAAAACTTCCCCCTTAATCAAACTGAAATCCAGAACTTGGTCCTCAATCAGATTCTCTCAAAGGGAAGTGGTGATGTAGAATTCCTCCCAACGGTCGTCTCACACAGTCAAAACAACGACAATAATGGCACGCATGCCAATATCATTCGGCGCAAGGAGGAATTGGGGATTCTAAAGGAAATTGTTTTGAAGGAAGATGGGCATGAGAAAATGAAAGAAAAAGACATGGGGGACATTAAGGAAGTCCATTCCAAACAGCCAAAGCACGCCTTTGAGATCCTTTCAGGAGCAGATTTCTCTACTCAAATCCTTGGCCGACATAATAAGGACGCGAGACGAATCAATGGAGCCTTTGACGCAGAATGCAAAGATCCTGAGAACGAATTTAAATGTATTGGACAAGGAGACTGCCTTCCAAAGACGCTGAGATGCAATGGTATCTATGACTGTCGGGATGGATCTGATGAGCTTCTATGCGAGGATAATGGTAAGTGTTTTTATTATATCAATTTTTATGAAGTTACAAATAACAAACTGTAATTATCTTAGGCTTCAAGAAGGAAGACTGTAAAGAGTTCCAATGCCCTAATGGTCCCTGCATTCCTAGCTCTCGAGTCTGCGATGGACATATCGACTGCCTAGACTCTTTTGATGAGTTGGACTGCCACAAAAGTAGTGGAAATTGTTCTTCGGATGAGTTTTATTGCGTCAAGGATGCCAGATGTATTCCGATGAGGCTCCGGTGTGACGGAACTGCGGATTGTGTTCGGGAGGACGAAGACGAAAGAAATTGCAAGTGCGATTCGGACAAGGAGTTTAAATGTTTGATTGGGGGTGGATGCATAGATAAGCAAAACCTCTGCGATGGAGTTGAGGACTGTCCAGATCTCTCAGATGAGTTGAATTGCCTTAAGTCTCAGAGGATGGAGAAATCCAGATACGGTATGGATTCATTTTTCTGCATATTTGTCTTAGACACTTACTTTTAACACAAAATTTCAATACAGGGACATGAGTGACTCCTGGTCGACTCTTTGTCTAAACGACAAATCCAACGCAATGCAAACCGCTCGAGCAGCTTGTGAGCAACTTGGATATGTTAACGCATCCTTGAATACAGAGGATACCATTTCTAAGGACTCATCACGCTTTACAGCAGTTGATCCCAGCATATCCCTTCTGAACGACGCCACACACATTGACAGCAAAATTTTAGAAAACGTAACCTCCTGTGATAGCAATCCCAGAGTGACTTGTGAAGACTTGGGTAAGTTTTTTATAAATAAAGCTTATAACGTAACAAAATCTTGATACCTTTATTTATTTTTACAGAATGTTCAAAGGGAAAGTTATCTGAGAACCAAAAGAAGAACTAAGGATCCAAGGAACAATCAATGTAACTTCATTGACGCTGCAAAATGAACTCTGGCCTTCTCTGCGTATCTATTCAATGTGAAGCGGAATACGAGCTGCATTGTGACCATCTTAAAGCCCAGATGGCTTATCACCTCTCACAGTTGTATGGAAAAAAGGTATATGGGAGTTAACAGATGTAATAATAAATAGGATATTTTGTATCAAAATTTATTTTTTGTCGTTGGATTCATATAAATAAATATTTTTTTATAGGTCAATGAACCCTGAGGATTGGGTTGCCTTTGCCGGCCCATCCGGGCACTCTGATCAATCTCATACACAAATCAAGGCCATCAAACGCATCATTTCCCATCCATCTCTACGATACCGACAGGGCTACTTCACTAATGATCTTGCTCTCATTGAGCTAAATGATCACTGGAAATGAATGACTCCGTTCAATCATCTTGTCTGGGAGAAGCCTCCAATGAGCAAGAGTTTTGCTTCTTGGCCGGATGGGCAGATATAAATAGAGAAGGTAATTATAACAAAACATAAATAGAAGCTTCAGGGAGAAAAGTTGTCAATTATTCAATGATATCATTCTAAGGAATATAGCGATGTATATTCATCAAGTTTATATATAATTAAATCATGTTTAATAGCGCAACTTTTCATATGTAAGCCATCCGTCAAAGATTATATATATACATATATATCAGACATGTTGACGTTTTGCGAAAAATTGTCGTTCGCTTGTCGTTCGCCCAAAGTTATCCTTCGTCGTTCATCGTGTATTTTAATTGAATTCGAATCGTTCGTTGTTTGTCTTTCGCCATTCTGAAAAAAATAGACGAGGTTTTTTTAGAAAGAAATTTCTAAAAAAAGTGATGACGTTTTTTTAGAAAGGAAATTTGTCCTAGCAAAATTAAACGTCTTTGTCTTTTTGGCGCCAAAAACGAACGACGAACGATAAGGAATTTTCAACGTTCGCGAACGACAACGAATGAACGATAAATCACAAGCCTGATATATATATATATATATATATCATGAAGAGAAACGAACACAAAGCCACACTTAGAGTTCTGTGAGAAATTAGACACTCGCTATTACCCCTAGATCAGGGTTCGGCAACCCAAAATGTTGAAAGAGCCATAAAGGACAAAAATAGAATAATGTGTCTGGAACCGCAAAAAATAAATACCTTATATAACATTCATTCGATGCACTTATGGTACTATATATTTTCCTCTCCCATTTTTTAAAAATTTTAACATTTCCAGGAGCCACTGGAGCAGCTCTAAGAGCCGCATGCGGCTCCAGAGCCGTGGGTTGCCAACCCCTGCCCTAGATAGACCAAGTGGACTGTATATGTACTATGAATAAACAACCTTCAAGTGAAGGTATATTTATATAACACAAGCTTAAAGATTTTCTTCAATTACTCAAACAAAATAAAGTAGACTGAAGGGTTAGATGAGTTGAAAAGTGAAATATATATTAATAATTCAAGTTAAGATGAAATTGAATGATAGAAGAGCAGGAAAGCATAAAATATGGATCTGAAATGAGCATTCTCATCCGAAGGATTGGTAAAATAGTGCGCCACGACGATGTTACCGCCAAAACAAACTACTAATAAACTAATAGAGGCAATATATACACTCAGAGAGAAAAATCCGCCGTCACGGGGTCCCGTATGAGCCTTCTGAGGCGGTATTTTTCACGAAGGGGAGGAGTACGTAGGGGACGGGGAGCGGTTCCCCTAAACGGAAATTCCGAGAGGAAGGACGCTCCCCGGCACCAATTTCACATCACAGCGAGCTATTGCAGAGTAGGCTAACTTGAAAAATTAGTAGTATTAGCATCATTTGGCGTCTTAAAGTCTGCACTCCGAGATACCAAAATTAACATCTGGTTTGGCATTTACAACAACGCCACAAAAATTTCATTCAAATCCGTTAGTACTTTTTGAGTTATCCTGCTGAAAACGAACAAACTAACAAAACAACAAACTACAAACCAACAAACGCCAGTGAAAAAACCTCCTCTCGGCGGGAAGGTAAAAGCTAAAAACCTCCTTGTTTAGGAAGGGAAAAATTCATAAGGAATTATTGATAGTACGAATTTTTGATAAAAACACATTTGTATAAAAAACCATTTTAAAAACAAACTACTGACTTTGTGCCCACTTCTTAGATTCCTTTAAAAATTATTTTATACAAAAGTGTCTTTATCCAAAAATTCTATTAGCAATAATTCCGACAGAACAATGCATTATCAGAAATTCCTAATGCATAAATGTTTTATACAAATATTCCTAGAACCAGAAAAACTCCCTCTCAATTTTGAGCTGGAGAAAACTATGCATGCTTTAATCTAATTAATGATTTTCAGCATGTTACGATATGGTAGGGCGCCAGATTTCCACATCTTTATGCTAGGATTAGGGCTACGCCCGACAAACAAAGATCATTAGGATCTTTGAAGCAACGAATACAAATATATGAATAATTTATTTGGGTAAAGAAATGACTCTTGTTTAAAAATTGTTCAAAGTCGCTGAGTAGGAAAAACTCATTTCTAAGTAAAATTTGATACACAAAAAGAGTTAAAGCACTGCAATACATGATTCCTCTGAAATTTTACTCACTCAGATTGACAAATGATTTTTTTGATGCCGTTACTGGATATTTCATATCATTCGTCTCTATATCTACAAAATATTTAACATATTTAATAGATAACTTTTATATATTTAATATGATTATTTTTTTACAGGAGTGAGCTTTAGACAGTATCTGGATTGGATATCTCTTCCCATGATGAACCTCGAGGAATGTAACTCATCGGCTCATTACAATGGTCTTCTCAATGATATTCCCTATGTACATCCTCAAAACACTCGGATGTTCCTTGTCGAGTAAGTAATCACTTTATGTAAAATCCATAATGTGGCCGATATTACGAACATAAATTTCAAACACTAACTTCATAAATGGACTTTAAGAGATAAGAAATATTAGTAACGATGGGTAAATGACACGGGAGGTGAATGGCACGGGGGTGCTATTCCGGGGGTCGGTAGTTCTGTTACGACTAACGTATACAGATAACATAAGAAATCATATCATGACAGATACGTATAAAAAATCAATGAGTATTTTAGTTCAAAATTACTCTCCAGATAATAAAAAACATATATATATATATAGAGAGAGAGAGAGAGAGGAGAGAAGAGAAAGATATATAGATAGATAGACAGATAACACGGTTATATATCTAAATTGAACCAATATAAAACGGCGATGCATTCTGAAAATCGTCTTGGTGTCGTCGTTCCAATAGATTTTTGAACTGTTTGTATAAAACTTAGTTTAATGCTTGTTCAAGTTTCTTATATGTTCAGAAGAAACTTTTGTTTTTAAGCTTAACCCTCTAAATTCAGAGTGAAAATAACAATGTATTGGAAAAATGATGGCACTTGAGGGAGAGATCGGGGAGCAACGTTTATCCCTCGAGGATTTCATTTTCAAATCATTTAAATACTTTAAAAATATCTGAACTAATATTTATTAATAAATATAGCTCCTAGAGAGTATCACTACCGCTGATACCGGATATTAAGTTCCGGTGAGGTGGGTCCTATGCAACAACAATGCAATGAGCTAACGAATCCCTTTCATTCCTCTTCACACACAGGCCAACAGCGGTGCTCCCCTCCTATGCTATCAAGAAAACGGATGGAAGCTTCTGGGCGTTCTCAGCAAGGAAGGTGAATGCCTATCCCCCTCACATCCCGACATTTTCACATCCATCCAAGTGCAGAGCCATGGATTAAGACCCTTATTGGATAAAACTGACACACTCCATTTTAGCTCCTTGCCAGCCGTCATTCATCATTGCTCATTATTCTTCTGGCAAACCACTTCAATCTATTATAAACTGCTATAAGAAACCCCTCCCCAAAAAAACACTATTTGACATCCTGAGAAAAGGCTGTGATATGTAATTATTTTTTATATCACTGAAAGTATACCTCAAGTAATGATTTATAAAGGGATTTTATAGGACTTTAGAAGAAAGAAGGATAATCGCTAAGAATGTCCTGTGACGTCATTGGATTATTTTATAAAATAAAGGGCTTGTGAAAATGTTAATTTTATACATTTTACTTTTTCTATACTCTTTCCATCATGTTTCTGGGATCAAAACGTAGAATCATCATTATATATATATTCAGAAAAAGGCAAACTTTATTAATGAAAAATTGTATCTGAACTTGTACTTTTTATCAACTTAAAAGCCCACCAAAAGTTTATTTACTCTTCTAATCATCCCAGTCTTGATCTTGCTATATAAATCTTGTCTGTAGGCTTGTAAATATATATTTAAATGTTTTAATATCATTTTCAAAGACGTTTCACTATTTTAAAAAGTAAAGAGTCATTTTGATGGGGACTGTTAATTAAATAGTAAAAAGACCGTGTGAGAAACAAAAAAACCAATGACGTCAGCTGAAAATACATGTTGTGATGACGTCAATGGTAAGATTATTAATTTTCTTTGTTCCTCGGTTTCTTTGTACCTTGTGGATTAATATTACTAGCCAATGGAATATCTATGTTTCTTTTACACTTTAGAAACCACTCCCCTGAGCTTCAAGGACACATTATTATCAAAATATTTGACAATTAACCTCTTCTTCTTCTTCATGAATAATGATAATCATATTTTAAATATTGTGAAAGAAAACCCCTTTTTTATTCATCTTGTATTTATATTAATCATTATTATATATTCCCGTTTAGTCTATAACTCATTTATCCATACATTGTATTTTTCAGCTCAAAGTGCTTATGTTAGAGTGCAATTCTTTTAATACCCTTTCCCCTCCCCTTGATATGATGTTTATTGTGTGTGTATGTTATTATGTTGGCATTATTACTCTTAACTTATATAATTAAAATATTTAAACAAATACTTGCTATGATCATTTGCCTAATTTGTATACTACTTATATAGAAATATTATTTATGAATTAATAAATGATTTTAATTCAGATTGAAGGCTTTATTAAGTTACTATAGATGTTTTGTGGGAGTCGGATAGCAAGATATTTCGGGGTTCAACATTGTTGAATTCTTCTCACGTATTCGAGCGTGAATGTGGGCAATAAAAGGACAGCATGATAATGGATTTTACTTCATATATATGCACGCGTTCCACTTTTTTCCGTTCCGTTCCGTTCATCGTTCCGTTTCAATTCTTTCCGTTCCGCGGAACGCCGTTCAATTTTGCGTTCCGTTCAAAAATTGGATTTCAAAAAAATTCTCATAAGAAGGTTCTTTACTTTTCACTGCAGTATGTATCGGGTATAAATTTAAACCAGGCTTTAATAGTTTCGGCTTGAAGTTAGTTACCGCAATTAAATTCCAAAAACTTTACAAACTTCGATAATATATTTAAGATATAAAATAATTGAACCAGAGGCTCGGCCCGATAAATTAACATATTTTTTTACCCCAACCCAAAAATGTTACAATATGAAAAGTCAAATATGTAAAAATCCCAACCACATATGGTCCACCGAATTTCTCGGTCTATACTACTCATAATTATTGCTTTATCTGAGAATAATTACGAAAAGTTTATTTATTTACAATCTTAAGAATAACATTAGTTTATAAATTACACTATTTATTTGCTTTTCGAAATTTTCATCTCCTATCTTTTGCCTTGTCCTTCACAATAAAAGTTAAGATTTGGAGAAGAGTCTCTCCAAACTGGCACTGCCGGGAAGTATAACATAATATCGAATGAAAATCTTTTTAATCCTTTTATAAGCAATATTGATTCCATTGCCTAAAACTCATCGGTTAAGAAGCAGTCAACCTCCTGCTTAGCTGAGTCAGTCTTCTTCGGCCTCTTGGCACAGAAATTGCCTTTTTCTTCCGCTGCCGATTCTTGCAAAGTTGGCTAGAAGGAAAATCTCCCAGTTCTTCGGCCTCCTCTAGTAAATAATTTCTTGCTAACTCTTGCTTTGCGATGTCTAAAAAGCCTACTTTGAACTCAGGGGATATGCTGAAGCAATTAGCATCTCCCTACGTTCAAAGTAGACTCCAAATCTTCGTTTGATCCCAAAAGAGAGTGCATCAATTAACACTCTACACCTGGACGCAGCTTCCCTCTCCTTAGTTTTGAGGTCAGAACGATAATGATCGAAAGGGATAACGAACGGAATAAATAAAGTTCTGTTAGTAACTAAATAATTAAATTTAGTGACCGACAACAACTATGACTGATAAAAATGTATAATACATACTAAAATCGAGGTTGGGTGATTTCCTCTTGAATATTATTTGAACGGAACGCAAAAAGACAAATTTTAGCGTTCCGTTCATCGTTCCGTTCAATTTTTCCGTTCCGTTCAATTCTTCCGTTCCGCGGAACGCCGTTCAATTTTACGTTCCGTTCACAACCCTGTATATCTATATATATATATATATACA
>CP045904.1:16455746-16491946 GCA_013387185.1 Caligus rogercresseyi
AACAACTGAAGTCTGGCACGCAGGTTCCAGTGTTTACACTGACGAAAAATTGTTCACAGTTCAGGCGTGTACAATCCTTCCCAGAATGATCGGATTTGACCAAGAGCAGTGCTGATATTCCTGTCAAGGTTCGCGGAGTCTTCCAACTGTCAAAAACCAAGTCTGTGAGTGGTCTGGGCAGGAGCTATGTCAGATGAAAAAAGAGCCCTCTCATATTGTCCCCGAGGGTGTCAAGATTAACAAGGAGGTCTACCTGTCAATGTTAAAGGACCAAGTACTGCCATGGATCAAGGCTGAGTATGGGAAACCTTCTTCATTTTTCAGTCAGACTCTGCCCCAGCCCATGGGTCCAAACTTGTCCAAGAATGGTGCAAGCAGAATTTTCCTGCCTTTTGGGATAAATTTACCTGGCCACCTTCAAGCCCTGATCTCATCGTCATGGACTTCTCCATGTGGATCCATACTTAAGAGTAAGGCTTGTGCTTCCCCCACCGAAATTTGACCACCTTAAAAGAGGCTTTCGTGAAGGAATGGGGAAAAATCAGAGAAGAAACGGTGCGTGCAGCTTGCCAACAGGTCCGAGGACGTCTTGAAGCTTTACTGCGTGAGAATGGCGGACATTTTGAAAAATTGTAAATAGTTGTGTTGGTACGACCTTTAAAGAAAGTTTCTTCCAAGTTCTGCAAATTTTTCAGTGAGAAATATACTAATCAAGACTACATTCTCTCTTCCCGGGATTATTACGCACCTTGTATATTTATAGTTATGTTATAAAATAGCTATATAAGTTTACTTAAATAAAGATGTTCCACTATATTATTACAAATATATGATAATAAATACAAAATTGATTTTCATTTATATTTTTCAATATGAAAGGTTTTTTAATAGTAGTCATCAGTTCATAACTTTAAAATATTTTTTCCTCCACGTTTGAACATCAAATAAGAGCATATAATGTAATTTACATAATTTAAGAGACGTACGTCAGTAAATGTCATCAAAAATTATATCTTGTTTTATGGGCTACATGTGTGTGCACTGAATTAGGGAGTACAATATACGGTTCAGTTTTTGTAGTGTATTAAACGTAGGAAGACGATGCAATAAGGACATGTGCCTTATTTTCCCTCAGTATTATGAATGTATGTTTAATTTTTAGTAAATATACAGCGTGGTGTAATGTTTTTGAGTTTTAAATCAAATCTTGAAATAATATTAAATATTATATAATACTTAAATTTTGTTTCTTCTCACAAATACTACAATTTTTATTTTTTTATTAGATGCATTAACAGAAAATAATGTTTGCCGTTAACAAGCACCAAAATAAATAAAAAAGAATAGATAAAACTTCTATTTTTTTCAATATAATCCAAATGAACAAATCCATTGTAATGATCACTTTATTTTATTTTTTGCCTATTCAGTTTGATAGATTTTGCATCCGACAGGATATAAATAAGCATTATAGCATTAAATTTAGTCCATCGATTCTAGGATCTTACCAATGAGGTGAATCAAAAATGGCCATCCCCTCTCGGGGTTCGAACCTGCGCCCCCAACATAGAGAGTGCAGGCTCGAATCCTTTATTAACACTTTATTTTACAAATATGTAGGATTAATTCAACCTATCATGGTATTTTAAAGTCAGATGAGTAATTTATATTTGCAATGATATATATATTTAAAAAAATAAGTGAAGTATTAAGATATAAGCGATAATCGCAAAGATACAGAGTGGATTAACCCGGAGGGACACGATCATCGAGTTGCTGTGCGCAGTGCACCGTCCTGCAGCCATCATCAAGTAGGCTCAGTACCCCAGGAGACGGTCTACGACATCACCAAGAAGGTGGGAGGAGTCAGGGATGTCCAAGAGAAAGGAGCACAAGCCCAGTAGTGATCGGATCTGCACGCCCACATTTGTGGCTGGTCTCAAGAGGTCCATCACGGCCAATCCGAGGACGCCCATGTCCATCCTCGCCAGGAAGCGTGGGGTCCTCCCGTCGACGTACCCTGGATGGACACTGTGGCCCCGGGTACACATTCCAGCAGGACTCGGCGCCCGCCTACAAGAAACATTTATACTTTTTAAGGACTGACAAAAAGGACTGGACTGCAGTCCTCGGTCGATATAAGGACCGGCACAACACTATTTACAACTCTCAATTTCGGGTTACATATTTGATACCCAATCCCATTTCAGAATTTAATATGTTTTAAGATGACACCATATAAAATATACGTTAAAAGATCCCTCCTCCCAAAAAAGTCTTTCAAATGATATATTATACCTAAAAAAACTTGATTTATATTGCACATATACAGAAAGATGCAATTATTCTTAGAATTATATAAATATCTTAAAAGCCTCATATAATTAATGACTTTTTAAATAGATAAATATACTTTAAATTTAAACATATATAAAAAAGATAAAGCCTTGTCCAACTTAATGATTATTAGCATCAAATATATACTGACAATGTGAAAGTCAAACCCCAACTTTTTTAAATAAACGCAGAATGTACATTGAAAGTGGGTTTTTTCTCTTTCCTTTATGGTTAGATGTTATATAAAATTATTTAAAAAATATTATACGTATAAGTAGAATAAACATTAGGGTTTATAATAAAAATCTAAACAAGAGGTAAAACAAAAAACAAAATATCAAATGGGTATCAATTTAAAATATTTCACTATTTTTTCATAATTTTAAAATAATCTTTGATTGGATGGATAAAATTTGATGACGTTCCCCGCATGGACCCATGAGTCCTCGGTGTCGGAGGGGATCTTGAGGGAGAGGGCCGTGTATCGGGCTGCAGCTGAGAGCATCACAGATCGAAGAATTGATGGTTTTACCATTTCTTTTTTCGTCAAACAACTCGCTATGTAGGCTTTGGAGTTTGACAGAGCAAATTCAATAGCTTGACTTTTATGGGAATCGTGTGCTTTTTTTAGGAGACCGAAGAGGATTGTTGATTTCGTATATTTGCAGTTATTGACCTTAAATTCCCTTTTCGTTGATTGTCAGAAACTTTTTTAATATTATGAACAGCAGACAGTCAACAAATGTGTGAAAATTTAACTTTTTAAACTTATCCTATTCTACATTATTTTTGATTAATTTATTTAGGATCATATGCTTTTTACAATTGGCGAAGTTTCCATTTAAACAAATTAAATTAAACAAAAGAATACTTTGTTACCTCCGCCGAAGGAGGTATTGTTTTCACTGGCGTTTGTTGGTTGGTTGGTTTGTTTGTCAGCAGGATAACTCAAAAAGTATGGAACGGATTCGGATGAAACTTTGTGGAGTTGTTGGAAATGCCAAAAGGAACAGTGAATAAATTTTGGCATCTCTGAGTGCAGAATTAAGATGCAAAATGAGCTAACTACTAATAAATATTTCAAGTTAGCCTACTCTGCCAATAGATGTCGCTGTGCTGTGAAATCGGGTGCCGGGAGCGTCATCCTCTCGGAATTTCCGTCGAGGGGAACCCTCCCCGTCCCTCTACCCGCCCCAGTCGTGAAAAATCCGCCTCGGAAGGCTCATAAGGACACCGTGACGGCGAGGTTTGCACTCTCTGAGTGTATATATGCCTCTAGTTTACTTTATTTTAATGATGATTTTTTACATTTTAAATTACTTTTTTTGTTATTTCGTACAAATTAAACCTAATATGAGCCAATTCAGTTTGATCACATCAGAAAATCACCACCATTATCCTGATCCCATTAATAACTTCTTCTATGATATATATTTAGGACAAGCAAACTTTCATAATCTTATCTTACTCACTGATTAGAACCCTTAAAGACTGATTTTAAAATAACGAAGTGAGTATAATTAAGATATTACATAATAATAAGGCAAAGAACAAAAAAAAATATCTATCCATTTGCCAAGGAATGAATCTAAGGATGAATAGAGCGATAATTACTTCAGACATTTACATAGAAGCATATCTCAGGCTATGTGAGCCCATGGCCAAAAAATGGATCTACCTAATGATCAACTTTTGTTTTTCTGTTGCCTTTATCTTCCTAAAAGATTATTTAAAGGAGTTAACAGATATTTTTCATGTAGGATTTTTTTGTATATTTCGTGGATTGATCCTATATGTTATCAGGGGAGCGTGAGGATAATTTTTTTATGAGGCTGTTATCTAAGCAAAGCCTGCAAATAAAAACCACATTGAAGCCATCCTACAGAGTAACGCCATAAAATTATTGTAAACAAAACTCTTTGTCCATATTTATTATTATTTATTAAAAAACTATGAAAATCATGGGCGGATTAGAATTAAAATCGTATTTAAAATTTCCGGCATACAGTATTACGTTATTATATTTTAGTCAATTTCATAAATTCTTTCAATATAACCCTCCAAATGTCTTCCAATTCATAAACCAAATCCTTAGATACATAATTTTCTCAAAAAACAATATTTTTTAGCCTCTATTAATTAGAGTTATTGCATATAACAATATACAAATAACATTTTATATTAAAATATTTAATAGCCTTTTATCAATCCATATATAAGTTATTAACAGATTTTATTATTTTTTATTCACACAGTACATAAAATAATATAAAAGCACAAATAATTAAACGTATATAAAATGATATTAATTCGTAAAAACATAATTAAACTTTAAAGTAAAATAGATTTTTTATTATATTCAAAAATCCAAATTTTTTTTGTACCTTCGTACAACATTTATTCTTGAATGTTACCAAACATCAAAAAAACTTAAAAAATCCTAATTGTTGACCCTAAAAGTCCTAGTTATAATACATTAATATTTTATTTAACTATTAAGATACAATTTATGGAGAAACTATAAAAAGAAACGTAGTAAAGAGCCGCTTTACACAATGAATTTAAGTTATTTGAAGCTAGAATATGAATGCCACCCAGACACATTATAATTTGGAGCCTTATTAGCAGCCTTCTACGAGCCTTTGAAGCCTCTTAAGACAAAGTTGACTCTTTGCTTCCTTTTTCGCATTCTTGGCTTTGCTTTTTTATAGGCGCTTCCTTAAAAACCGCCTATTGGTCTAATTGCCTTCTTGTTTTTGAGGATCGCTTCTGAGATCAGTATCTACTTTTAAAGCCAGTCGTGGATTTATGTGAAGCTGGCTCGCTTTCTTCCTTATGTGGCGTTGATCTCGAATTTGTCAAGTTTCTATCCCTCATTGTGATCCATGTTCGCTTCAAAACATCGTCTTAAACTATCTAAAAATAATTATGGTCCAGAAATATTCCATATCTGGTGGTTTCTTTTTTCCAAACGGGGCATCAATACTTATTATACGATTCGTCTTTTGATTTTTCAATAGATGTTTTTTATGTGCAATGGACTGACAGTGCTGAATGATGTTATTTACGGGATATAATCTAGTTTGATCGATACAACCTCATAAGAACTAACTCCAGTATTATTGTAAGTAAATTACTTGCAATCTAGAGCCAGTTGAGCAAAAAATTGTAAAAAAATCAACTCAAAAACATCCACAATATCATTTTTAAAGCAATTTTACGCTCTAAAATCATTCTTTAACAACCGTGGCTTTCCTTTTTGTACATAATCGTACATAAATATTTAATAAATAAAGCCTGGTAAAACTGAAAATTAATTAATTAAATTTATACTATAGGTTTTTTTTGCCTATTTGGTCAAGGTTCAAATCAGTTGCATCTGTGAAGATATATATAAGAATTAAAGTATCAAAATTATTCTATGTGATCTCTATTTTATATGATTGAATGAAACAAAAATAAATTTGCTGTTAAAAACCTACTGGCGGAGCGCTTAGCCTCTGGAGATCTGGTCAGAGAAAATGACCTGAGGGTGATTATGATATCAGGGCGGCTCGCTATTCTGCCCTCGGCATCAAAATTCCAGGGAATTCGGCAGGACGTTGGAATTTCGCGGGTGACCTGGTTAAATTCTTCCCTTCCTGCGCCGAGAATGCAAAGATCGACCTGAAGCGACTTTTACGTTTTTACAAAAGATTCTGATTTTAAGTTATGTTGACTTTTGTTCCTTTACTTTGTCTCATTGTTTTGTATGTGTTTTCTTTGTTGACGATTAATGTGTGATGACTTTGTTTGTGTAATAATTTTAAACTAAATGTTTATATATAATATATATATATATTTATATTTAGACACAAAATATCAATAAAGTCGATAATAAAATAAAAAAAAAAATATTTTTTTATCTATTTCTTAAAAGTTGTTACATATACAAAAAATATTTTGTTATCTAAAACTTTTTGAGTGAGATTGCACAGAAGTTGTTGTCCTTTAAAAGTCTGATTAAATGGAAATTTTAGACTATTATTTTATTTAAACAGTTTCAGGGTATTCGTTCTTATAGATATATTTAGTCTCCATATATGAGAGGTGCGTATAATGCCCATATGTTATTTTCTGTGTTTTCTCCTTCAATCAAAAAAGAATACAAAAATGCCTATTGTCTAGTTCTGGAAAAAATAAAAAATACATCAGTTTAGATCAAAAAAAAATTAATTTTATAGTTTTTTTCTTTTTAAATATACATTTTTAAACATACAAAACGTCGAATTATTAATTAGATCTAAATATTATATATATTTGGTGATAGTCTATTGGTCTTTATGTCTTTTTTTGTGAAATAATTGTTCTCTAAATGCCGTCGGTAAATATATTGCTGCAAACAAACTAATTTCATTACCATTCCTAACTCATTCCCAAGGTAATTAAAATTCAAAGCCAATGAACAGTAATTTTTTTAAGTAGAGTAATTTAGTCTCTTCATCTCTGCCAAAAACCACACACAACTCTCCTGGACTCTGGTCCAAATAATGCATCCATACTCTATGTGCCTTGGCCTAGAAAAAGGCTTTGGACACATGGTAATTTGAATAAATGATAAATTAGTTTCCTCCTCAAACACGGCTCAGGAGAATCACCTCGATTCTACTCCTGATTCTTCATGGCTTGCATTGTCTAACTAATTGCAGAGAACTTATCCAATGCATTATCTAACTCAAGCAAACAAAGCAACAACTACAACAATAATATGGCTGCGTCAAAAATGCAAAAATAATATCCGTAGCAAATGGAGCCCTGGGTCAAGTCCTACACATTGAAAAAAGCATTAATTACAGCAGCTAACTTACTAAGTGCTGCGATAATGACCTTATGAATAAACAAATATATATTCTACCTGCAACTGGACACAATCATTTAATCATATCCTCAAAATAATATTATTATAAGCCTTGTGAATTTTTGAAAATTTCGAAACACATTTTTTTCACATCTCAACATTAACAAAAAATTAAATGGTTTATTGCCATATGTGTTTTGTAGCTGATTTACTAAATTACTTCTTGTAATAATACTTTCACAATTTCAAAATGTTTGAAACCTTGTTTTTATGCCTATAAAACTTCTGAAAAACTCAACTTATTTGATTGATTAAACGATGTTGGGATGGGCACTCTTTGTTCAAGTGTATTACTATTGACATCAAAAGATATATAACTATATTTCGATTTTTTTAATCATTCAAATGTATGTACTTTTTATAGTTATTCAAACCACTTTTGAAATTCAATATATACGATAGGACTTTTATTATCCAAAGGAAAATTTAGAGTTCTGTCAATCAATATTTTTATATTTGTCAATTGTTTAAAATTTTGAGGACTCAAATAATCCATTGGTAAAAAAATTACAAATATAATAAATACATTGCCAGAATATTGAAATTAACTGTATTTGATAATAAAATGGCATTGTATCTATTTTTTGTCTCTATTAATTACTAGAATTTGGAAACCAAAACATTAAGAATTAATCCGTTAGAGAATGTCATTTTTTCTCCTACGCAACGTCATATTGTAAACGTAGAAACTTTATTAAATTATGCATCTGTTTTAAAGTATTCTGAAAAAATATCAGAATATTTAATATTATCTTGCAATTTTCTGTGATAGATTTACGAGCATTCTTATAATAGCTTCGTTATACACTGAGCATAGTTTTTTATCTTCACAAAAACTCTAGAATACAAAAAAATCAAAATGTACTTTTTATTAATGTACTTAAACTACTATTATCAAATTTTATAATAAACTTTGTATTTTTTTATTATTTTTGCCTATATGGTTCGATAGAATTGCATCCGATAGATATAAATAAGCATTATAGCATTAAAGTTAGTCTATCGAACTAGATCTTATCAATGAGGTAGACCAAAAATGACCATCCCCTCTCGGATTCGAACCTCTGCGCCTCCAACATTGAGAGTTGAACACGCCTTAACACGCACGGCTATCGAGCTCCCTTACATGCACGCTATCGGCTCCTATTTTTATAAAGATTCATTACTGAACACTTTAGAATGACGACAATTGTCTATTATGCCATAGAGTATACACACAGTCATAAAGGGGTTAAAACTGCGTTTTTATCTTTCACAAAAACTCTAGAATACAAAAAAATCAAATGTACTTTTATTAATGTACTTAAACTACTATTATCAAATTTTATAATAAACTTTGTATTTTCCTGATATTTAAAAAATATATTTAAAACTAAAGTGATAAAAAATGATCCATTTTTCAAAAATATTATTTCAAATATTTTGTTGAAGATATACAAAAGAAAATAAACAAAGGGTTTACCTATTTTATTGCAAAATTAATAAAGAAACCAACTGCAGTTTTTTTGTTTCTTTTACTCCTAGTGGAGCCCCACCACACCAGAACTTAATCTGGTATCAATCAATTAGGTCAACCTTTTAGCAATCAGCTTTATTTAGGAATGATATTTAAATAAAGGTTGTATATTTTTTTCAGTTCGTTTATCAAAGGATCTTATCAATGAGGCACAAAAAATGACCATCCCCTCTCAGTAGTATTCGAACCTGCACCCTCAACATTGAGAGTTCAACAAGCCTTAACGCTCACGGCTATCGCACTGTTTCTTTCTTGTGCGACCGCTGCTAATTCATCCATTTCCCAAATTGCGTAGCCAAAATCGTTTAGCAATCGTTTCTTCATCTTTTCTTTACAAAGTCCCATGTTGAGTCCAGTGATTTCCCAAAAAAAATTGCTGTTAAAGCAAAAGTTATTATACTACAAATTCATTTGGCATTGATTTTAAACTATCACAACCTCATAACATTTTTTTTCTTATTATGGTATAAATCTAAATGTTAGAAGTATAAAATAAAATGGATATCACTTTCCATAATAATAGGGATGAAGTATCCTTCAAACATTTTATTATATCGCCTCGTTTTTTTAGATCAAAATAAAATATTTCATTATACCTGTTATATAATATCTTTATTATTCATAAAGACTTACACATTAGACTTCAATCTAATGATCCCCGACTTAATATAGCTATTTACCCTAATTAAGACTAAAAAATAGTTCAAATTAGCATAATGCCCTGGGCTCTCTGATGCATACAGTTAAATATGAATATTATAACAAAAGACCGCCTTTTTACCTTTAATTCACCTCTGGAGCCTTCTTTAGTTGAAAAAAGGATATCTTTAGTTATGTCATAATGAATAAGATGTAAAAATGTAAATTTTGCCACAATTGGTTTAATTCCAATAAATAGCGAGCAGCGATTATTGGCAAGGCACACTTAATACAGATATGTAAAATAAACGGGGGACATAAATAGGTTTCTATGTAAATGTTCATGGATACACACCCACACACATAGGGTACGGTACAATTAAGAGCCGCCGACTCAGCGCCGCCAATTAAGCACCGGCCAATTCAGCTCTGGCCGATTCAGCGCCGGCCATTGACTTTGATTTGAAAAAAATTCAGACCTTTTTTCAAAGAAAATTATGTTTTCTGTAGCAGTACAATTGGTCAAACCTGGAGCAAGATAATGGTCTTGCAGAAGTATTCAACAACAATGGGGTATTGGGGTTTCAAACCACCAACATTGGTAAAAATACGAGTAAAGAAACCCTCAAATGCCATTTTGTGCACCTTGGCCTTCGGGCTCCGCCAGCCGCAAGAATGGGGGTTTGGGGTTTAAAACACTTCGCCAATTGTAAAATACGAGTGAGGAACCCCCCAATACCACATTGTTGCGGCTGGCGGGACCCGAGAACTAAGGTGCGCAAAATGGCATTTGAGGGGTTCCTTACTCGTATTTTTACAATTTGCGATGGGTTTGAAGCCCAAATACCCCATTGTTGCGGCTGGCAAGTAAAGAAACCTCAAATGTCATTTTGTGCACCTTGGGCCTTCGGGTTCCGCCAGCCGCAACAATGGGGTTTTGGGGTTTCAAACCCATCGCAAATTGTAAAAATACGAGTAAATAAACCCTCAAATGCAATTTTGTGCACTTGGGCCTTCGGGTTCCGCCAGCCGCAACAATGGGGTATTGGGTTTCAAACCCTTCGCCAATTGTAAAAATACGAGTAAGGAACCCCTCAAATGCCATTTTGCACCTTTAGTCCTTGGGTCCGCCAGCCACAACAATGTGGTATTGAGGGGTTCCTTACTTGTATTTTTACAATAAGCGAAGGGTTTGAAACTCCATTACCCCATTGTTGCGGCTGGCGGAACCCGAAGGCCTAAGGTACACAAAATGGTAGTTGAGGGTTTCTTTACTCGTATTTTTACCAATGTAGGTGGGTTTGAAACCCCAATACCCCATTGTTGTTGAATACTTTTGCAAGACAATTATCTTGTGCCAGGTTGACCAATTATACTGCTACAGAAAACATAATTTTCTTTAAAAAAGGTCTGATTTTTTTAAATCAAAGTCAAAGTAAATTAGCCGGCGTTGAGTTGGCCGGCGGTGCAGATATATATATATATATATATATATATATATATATATATATATATATATATATATATATATATATATATATATATATATATATTAGGGTTGTTCTTATTTTTCAAATGTTTGAAATGTTAGCAACTTTGTGGATTTTCTGTTTCTTGGTGATAAAAGAAGACGACATACAAAGTTTGAACAAAATCGGTCAACATTACGAGGTCGCGCAACGAGGTCAAAGTTTTAAAAATTTAGTAAAATATAGTTTTCCGCAAATTTCTTCAAAATGGTGGACGTTACAGACTTCAATAATAATTATTAATTTAAAGGAAATCTAATTTACTACCAGACGTATGTTTGATGTGTTTTAATAAAACAAAGTTTTCAGTAAAAACAAAGCAAGAAAGGGAGTGTGTATTGTTAGCTTATTTCATAGCTTTTTTGTATCAATTAACTTCACTCGCCTGTAGAAGATGACTTGTTCGCTTCAGAGTAAAATAGTACTTTTAAGTTTAGTAAAACTTTAGATGATAAATCCAAAAATGACCTTGGTTGCATTCTATCAATTCAGAATTCAGTACAATCTGAGTTTACATCATATGATTCAGAGCCTGTATTGACCTATAAGAAATCGATTATGAAAAAAATAAATCATAATGTGTTTCTTAGATTTGCGTCAAGGTATCCTCTCAAAATTTTACTTTGTCTCTGACGCATTTATAATCCATTATATGCGTCATTTTGTACGCGAGATAGGCTTTTTTAATGTACATATAACTCTCTACTTATTAAATTGACATGATTTAGTATACCAAAATATTAAAGCTGGTTAACCAAGCTTTCATTTGATATGTTTGGTGTTCTAAAAATCGCTATACTTTAAGAGATATAAGCAAATACGTACTCTCCCCCAAAAATTGATCTTTTGATATGAGAATATACGATTACCATCTGGTAATTATGTTAGTGTTACCTGGATAGAAAGAGAAAGGAAGGGAGGGAGTATTTTGCCTCACTTCTCTCCCTTCTTTTTTTCTTCCTATCCAGGTTACACTAACTGCCGTTACCAAATGGTAAAGCATTCTTTTCTATTACATCAAATGCAGAATATGGGCTTCCCAAGAGTCTTCGTTAGAGCCGTCCGAAACATTTTATCCGAAGCTGAGTCGGCAATAGATATTCCAGGAGAACCTATTATAGAATTGGAACGAGGCGCTCGTCAAGGAGACCCCATAAGTCCGCTCCTCTTCTCCATTGCCGTACGTCCCCTTCAAAAACGAATGGATAAGTTCCTCCAGGGGTATAAAATAGGCGGTGAAAGGATCACGAATGTCTTTTTTGAAGACGATTGCACGATGATACTTGGCAAGGGCGACATCAAGCGGGAGCATGAACTCCTCAAAAAACTCCTTGAAGAATACGAAAGCAGTCAGGGCTTGTGATTAATGAAGAAAAGACACAAATAATTACTAACATAAAACGTGCCGAAATTGTCTTTGACGCCCATTATTAGCCTCAGAAGCAATGGTCCTCGGAAATATCGTCTCCCTTAGCGGATGGAGTTCGAAGAACCTTAAAAGAATAGACGAGAAAATATCCGTGACAATATCAGACCTGAAAAGACATAAAATGGACGTATTAGATAAAATAACTTGCTGGAACATGACCATACTCCCCAAGGTCAATCATATCCTCAGGTGCACCCCATTCAACTCGGCGTTCGCCCAGGCGTGGAAGAAAAAGGGAGTAGAATTCGTGGGGACTCCCAAATATATAGGTCACAACAGACTCTTCGTCCCTAGATCCAGGGGTTGACTTGGAATGATGGACATCGAGCTTCACTGGAATATCTTGGTGTTCTCGTGGTATAAACGGGCAAAACTTGTAGATTTCCCCTGGAAGATATTTTATATAAAAGCATGTGAGGGAAAACCTCAAAACCATCCAAAAACCTCACCTTGGAGAGAACTTGCTCCGCCCGAGGAGCTGTTGAGGATCTATTGGAGAGGAATGGGAGCAGCTGGTCCGATTGACGGACACCCCGAAGTGAGAATGCCCCTTTCAAATAAAATAAGAGAGCAGCTCCAATTAGAGAGAATCAACGATGTACTAACGTTGCGAGACACATCTCACCCAGGGGTGATCTTTCTTCGGAATGCATTGAGACGGGCCTTTAAGCCTCAAAACAGTATTCCTCCGTTAAAAGAAGTCTTCAATGTGCGGAATCTCGTCCTGAAGGAAGACATGAGGAGAACTCATCCACCGTTTGACCTTACCCACAAGATGAAGACACCGGAGTCGATTTACAAAATAAACAACAATATATAATGACGTCAATCTTCGATCCTCTACTAACCTCGAAACAAGCGTATCTAAAATACAGAATCTCCTTTGGACTCTATTATGTGGGCGAGGGAGAAATATGCGAGATATGTAGTGAGAAGAAGAAGAAAACATTATCCCATATCTTCAGAGACTGCTCTCGGCTTAACAGGATTTGGGATTTGATGGACGATGTTTTTGAGGAGGTCCTGAAAAGAAAAAGTTCCGCGGAGGAAAAATTATATGGGATGTTCCCCGAATCTTATATCCATAGAATTGCCTCCAAGTGCATTGCAAAACTTCAGACTATGATCGCCATTACAAGGTTCAAGAAGATTGACCCCCATCAATCTATAGCAATCGCTGCACTCAATGAATTTAAATTTTTAGACAATATTTAAAATTGTTTTATTGTTACACAACGTGGATACATATATGTGTGTGTTTTGTTATTCCGCCGACCTCCGCCGAAGGAGGTATTGTTTTCAGTGGCGTTTGTTGGTTTATTTGTTTGTCAGCAGGATAACTCAAAAAGTACTGAACGGATTCAAATGAAACTTTGTGGAGTTGTTGGAAATGCCAAAAGGAACAAGTGATTAATTTTGGCATCTCTAAGTGCTTTTTAATATGCAAAATGAGCAAAATACTAAATGAAATGGGGTCTCTATTCAGGGAGTAGGAAAGAACAAACGCTAAAAAATATTCATTGACGTATTATTGTTCATATATCAGCTCAGGACTATGTTAACCCAGTGACGTAGCTTAAACTTCTTCCTCTTCCCGTCTCTGAGTGCTTTTTAATATGCAAAATGAGCTAACAGAGAGGAAACATGATTAGAGATATAAAATCGGGCGTGTGAAAGGGAGAATGTTTGAATGGGAATGTTGTGGGGATCTGCGGAGGTACACACTCTCAAATGAGCAAAATACTACTATGTACTAATAATAATGAAATGGGGTCTGTATTGAAAGAGTAGGAAGAACAAACGCTAAAAAATATCAGTGACGTATTATTGTTCAGTTATAAGCTCAGGACTATGTTAACCCAGTGACGTAGCTAAACTTCTTCCGTCTTCTCATCTCTGAGTGCTTTTTTAATATGCAAAATGAGCTAACAGAGAGAAAACAATGATTAGAGATAGAAATCGGGCGTGTGAAAGGGAGAATGTTTGAATAGGAATGTTGTGGGTCGGCGGAGGTACACACTCTCTGAGTGTATATATTTATTTTATTATTTTCTTTGCTCTCTCCTCACTCATTATTCACCAAACACACCTACTTATTAGACATATATGATTGGATTGTAATTCTTTTAGTGATTCATAGGTGGGGATCGGCGGAGGTTTGCACTCTTTGAGTGTATATATGCCTCTAGTTTTCACTGGCGTTTGTTGGTTTGTTGACAGCAGGATAACTCAAAAAGTACTGAACAGATTCAAATGAAACTTTGTGGAGTTTTGGAAATGCCAAAGAAAACAGTGATTAAATTTTGGCATCTCTAAGTGCTTTTTTAATATGCAAAATGAGCAAAATACTACTAATAGTATAATGAAATGGGGTCTCTATTCAGGGAGTAGGAAGAACCAACGCTAAAAAATATCATTGACGTATTATTGTTAATATATCAGCTCAGGACTATGTTAACCCAGTGACGTAGCTTAAACTTCTCCCTCTTCCCGTCTCTGATGCTTTTTTAATATGCAAATGAGCTAACAGAGGAAACAATGATTAGAGATAGAAAATCGGGCGTGTGAAGGGAGAATGTTTGAATGGGAATGTTGTGGGGATCGGCGGAGGTACACACTATCTGAGTGTATATATGCCTCTAGTTATTATATTATCAAACTTAATTATTTTATTATTTATCTCAACTTACTTGTTTGATATTATTTATATTTTAATTGGTAAAAAGTCTGCTACATTTTATAATTAGTTTTAATGTACATTTTTATATGCCTGTTATTATTTGTGTGTATGCTTTCATGAAATAAAAGATTATGACGTGTAAAAAAAAAAAAAGTATTTAAAATAAATATTTTGATCCCTTGTTGAATTGTAGAGGTCAAAGATTCCGATGTACCGTTTGCTATTCTTTGACGTTTTCTGTCATGTTAAGGTGGAGTGTTTTTTTTTGTCCGTATAGACTTATGATATATTTATCGCCTAATATACTTTTTCAGTTAAAAACATTTTATTCGGTTAACTGTAAAAATTACACTAAAATTATATATAGAAACAGAGAAAATGGGCAGTTGTGAAAATTCATAAATTAATATTTTTCCTTATTTTCATTATGAGCTAGAACATCAATACCAGATGCAAAATTACTGCCGAGACGAACCACTTATGTAGTTTCACCTTTGATGATTTTATATGTGGAAATATCCTTCTTTAAACTATACAGGAACCAATTCGTTCCCTTCCTTTGTTTGGCTTTTTTCCTTGTTTAACACTCTTTATATTTGTCACTTAATGATTCCAAGAAATTGTTTTTTCTGTTAAATTCATCACTTTTGAAATATGTATAATAAATAAATAACTCTGCCTTACTACGAATCACAACAACCCAAATAGCCCTTATAAAAATATGAAGAGGGACCTCACAGATTCCGGATTCCGTTTGAATAGGGGACCTCATACAACGCAGAGCATAATACAACATAATACCGTGTGTGTGCGTGTGTATGATTGGACGGCTCTGGAAAGTTATGTAACAAAATAATAGAGTCATATAGAGTTAATCAAGTATAGTTCTCCAGGATGCAGGCGTCTATTGATAATGTAGCAGATAAGGACTCTCATAGAGGGGGGGGGATCTTTATTCCTTCATTTATGTTTTTTTTTTATCGCATTGGTCAATTCATTTTGCTCTTCTCTTAAATCACAAAGTTAATCTAATGAGAGATGTTAATTGAATGGATTTTGGGAGTTGAAGGGTGCATGTGACTACCAATTTAATTAATTGCTCACTCTCATGGTGGCCAATCATCATTTGTGATCCCTCAACTTAAAAAATCATTCTTGTGGATATACATCAAATCCCTTGCATTATACTTAATGTATCGAACCTACAATCGATTAGGAAGGGAGGTTCTATGCAAGGTCTGTATAATTAGGTCTGGGCAATACAAAACAAATATGTAATCCTAGCTGTGTAAATACTCAATGACGTCACTGGAGAACGATAGATATATATAGATGGACAGATATTTGTTCTCCGGTGACGTCATTGAGTAGTCACACTGCTACATGTTTGTTTTTGTATTGCCCAGACCTTATTATACAGACCTTTGTTCTATGCTCAGTGGGAGTGTGCTCAACTCAAAATGTTGAGGGTTCAGGTTCGACTTCTCTTTTTATTTTGAGCGACCTCATAGTAGATATCGTAGTCCTTATGGACTAAATTTGCTGCAATTATTCTGCGTCGACGCTGTCAACCTCTCAATGATGTGGGGTTTTTCTTTGTCACTGAGAGGCGTCCGCACTTTATCTGGTGCTCGGAAAGTGGTCATGTATGTTCCTTGGATTGCTCGATCGCTCAACTGAGAGCAATTGTTGAATCTTTTGTTGTATCAATTTTTTATATTATGTGATTTTTTAAATGTTTTTTATCCATATAAATTTATGTCTTTTAATCTTACAAAATAACTACAACCATAATATATCATTTATATTTATATATATATATATCAGACTTGTTGACGTTCGCGAAAAATTATTGTTCGTTTGTCACTCACCAAATTGTTATCGTTCGTTGTTCATCGTTATTTTAAAATTGAATCGTTCATCGTTCGATTGTCGATCGTCATTCTAAAAATGACGTCTTTTTTGGAAAGGAATTTTTTCTCACCGTGCTAAAAAAAATGATAACTTTTTTTAGGAAGAAAATTATTCCCACAAAAGTGAAAAAAATTGTCTTTTTTTGGTACCAAAAAAAGAAAGATTCAATGTCATTCTTTAAAAACTTTGTCGTTCGTCGCTCATCGTTTGCGAACGACAACAAATGAATGATAAATCAACAAGTCTGATATATATATATATATATATAGGTATATGACCAAATACCATAAAACTAAGTTTTTGTGACTTTGAGGAGGTAATATCACTCTATGTCTTATGTATGCATAATTGCTGTATCCCCGTGGAAATGATTTTAGGGTTAAATAATTATATTCATTTATGGAATCTTGAAACGTAAGTAGATCATTGGAGGCGTGTTCAATTCCCAATATTGGCTTAGGGTCGCCTCCCGAGAAAAAGTAGTTTACTACGATAAAAGTATTATGTATTAATTTCGATGGAGTAAATAACCTGTTATATACATATTCATAACCAGCCAGTGCTCCAATTTCATGGAACAATATTTATGTGAAAGATGTGAAAAAATGACTATGAGGTGGCACTGGTTAAGAAAGAGCAATACTCTATTTTGTATATTTTCAACGTTTGAGTATGTATACTCAATGTATACCCCCCCCCCAAAAAAAATAAAAAAAATTCTACCAATACCAATATTTAAAATATGTTCATGTTTTAGTTTTTGATGTTTTTAAAGGAATGCTTGTTTGATCCTTTGCTCTAACATAAAGTAATGGAACTAATTTAAATTTGTGAAAGTTATACATGTTCATTTAAACAGAAAATGTAATTTGTTCCTTTTGAGCCTATGAAAAATTAAACACAGCTGACGAGTCACAACGGTTTGTAGAACCAATGATGCCTATGGTAAATTTTATGATGCAATCATTAGCTAGATATCATTAGATATGGACGGTTAAGCCCTAGGCCAATGAAAATATTATTATTTATTTATTTCTATGGTATCATTAGGAACACAACATTTTGTTTTAAACAAAGATTATCAAATAGTCTATTTGTATTTGATTAAATTGATTTATTTTGGTAATTTTTTTGACAAATAATAATGAAACATAACTGACTCATATTAATAAAAAGGATTTCATAGATGTTACTTTAATAATCGGATTAAGTTCAAGTAACAGTTTAGTGAGGTTGCGTTTGATTAAGGCTTTTTAACCGCTTCTAGTATTTTGGTATTTTTCCATTGAATGTTAAATTAACTTGAGACGTACTATTTATTATTTCTCTTGTGTCTTTTTGTAAGTCCATGCTATAAATATTTAACATTTCATTGTAAAAACATACAATCTACCAAGCATACGTAACGACTTCTTTTTGTACACAACGGCATACTCATATAATAAAAAGAGCCCCACTCAGAAAGAGAAGAAGAAATTGTCAAAACTCATTTATCCTCACGGGGTTTACCTGGAGTATGGACGAAAAAATTATTGGTGACACTTGTGGGAATTCATGATCCACGTAAACTAACTGCCCAATTACAAACCTCTGCTAATTTAATGAGTTTTTCGAGGCACTGGAAGGATTGTGTATGTGGGCATCAAACATGTGTTCTGTGATTGTCCTGCTCTAAAAATTATTAGAAATTTAATCACTCTAAATTCTGTGTTCATCCCAAACTTCAACGAGGAAAATATGAGGGGCACTGTACTTTTCGGCGGTTTCAACACTGGGAAACGTTGCAAAGAAGAATACACCGTTAGAGCGTCGCTACTTAATTGCAAGGTCTACATAGCGAAGAAGCTGATGGGAGGGGAAACCATCAATGCGAGAGATTTCCGATCAATCATGGTTTCGGCCACCGCTCGTTACGCGGCATTTTTCTTGAAGATCCCAATGGTACAATCTTCAGCCTGGCATCATGCTTTGGAAGTCATCAAATATTTTCCTTCTACTTCTCCCCTACACACCAAATCCCTGGAAATAATCATCAGACAATTCAAGAAGTTCAAGAACAACTAATGATATTTTATCCATATACTTATATTATTCTCTGTTTTTAATGTGTTTTAAATATTTTATCAAAAGAATTTGATGTTAAAAATTATTTGATATTTACGTTTATATTTGGTAAGTACTAAATCGTAAAAAATTTATGTTAAGAATTTAGGTTTTTTTACTAGTTCGTTTATTATGTAAATAAATAAAAATGAGACATTTACATATAACCCAAAGCAAATGTGTTATAAAAACATTAATAAACATTATAGCATAAAATTTTTGCTCTGGGGAGGAACATTAACAATAAAATATCATATAATATAAATAAAACAAATCGTCTTTAAGATCATTTTACAATCAATTATAGAACTATTAAATATTTAAAACTCTGGACACAAATGTTAAAAATAAAACATAGAAATATTCGAAGCTATAATTATAAATTACTATAACTATACTTCTTGAAATAATTTTTATCAGTTTTTGATGTTGGAGGGAGAGACTTGGGAAATACTTGACGATTTAGTTGATATATACATACGTTTGGGTTTTAAGGTTTCTAAAAGGAAAATAATTTTTAACTATAATGTTTATTTATGTTTTTGTATACTTTTATAATGTGATATATGTATATATTTCATGCACGTATAATAATAAAATAATGACTTTAGATTATATGTCTATTTATGTAATTAATTTACGAATGTACTTCAACCCTTATAAGAAATGAAATACAAAAAAAATGGTAAAATTAAAAAAATCAATCTACCAAGCAAACGTAACGACTTCTTTTCGTACGCAACAGCACATTCATATAAGAAATATAAATTATATAATACAATAATCCTATAATAAACCTGTGTATTCCAATATTTCCTTTCCATGAATACATTTATTAGATAATCTTAAAAAATATGCGTACCAAAAATACGAATCTACCTATATAATACCTGATGCAGAATATTTCTATAGATATGGAAGAAAAGTACTCCACAAAAGAAAATATCTTATGAGTATATTTGACAAAATATATTATGTTCAAAAGAATTGAACCAGGAAATTACAGCCAAGGAAATGGTTCATGAAAAAATACCCGGAAAAATGCCCTATAGAGAAAAGGAAAATGACGACTCATAGAAAAAGGTCTAATATTAAGGGTAGGCAAGTGAGTGAGTGAAATACAACTAATTATTCATCAAATACTATTGCTTTTATATATACATATATATCAGACTTGTTGAGTTAATGTTCATTGTTGTCTTTCGTCGTTGGCGAACAACGAACGACAAAGTTTTTGACGAATGATAAGTAAAATTTTTATCTTTTGTCGTTCGTTTTTAGCTCCAAAAAAAAAAAGATTTTTCATTTTTTATGGGAAAGATTTCTTATCTAAAAAAACATCATTCCTTTTTTCAAAAAGGTCGTCAATTGTTTTGAAAATGACGAACGACAAACAAACGATGAACGACCAACGATTCAATTTAAAAATAACAATGAACGACGAACGATAACTTTGGCGAACGACAATTTTTCGCTAGCGTCAACAAGTTTGATATATATATTATATATATATATATATATATATATATATATATATATATATATATATATAATATACCAGCGAATGAGAGGAAAGAATACTTATTAACCATCCAGCAGAAAAGTCTAAAGATTAAAGGCATAAGTATTATAAAATGGGAAAAATCACAATTAACCTTTGTAGCCTTTTATCCATTCCAAAGACTAAAATGCTCCTCTAAGTGAGACCACCATTTTAGGAGATTTAAAGTTCACATCTGAGGAACACTTCAAGTCGAAGGGATTTATCTTTTTCTCCTCTATTTTTTAAGTCGAATGAACAGAAGGATAAATCCAACTTTTATTTATTCCTTATTTCTCTCAGTCAAATGCAACGCAGTGAAGCTTTTCGTGAAGGGTGCAATTAATTTATCTAATCGATTCAGAGGCAACCCTCACTCACCTGCCGTTTCCTTTTTTATTTCTCTCTCTCTCTTTTGTGTGTGTGTGTGTCACTCACTGCGGGCTGAGTGGTTTATCGAGCTGTTTTTATTATTCCCCTTTGCAGCCTTACATATTACATATATTATTAGATGGTATCTATATATAAGTATCACTTAAAAGGAATGCACTGTGGTCTATCGTATTGATCTTGTCTCCATCGAGCAGAGTCGTGAACTATCCGTTGAGAAGGGAACAAAGATGGAGGAGAGTGTATTATTTTTATTATTATTATTCATTTACCAAGGAAAATTTGTTTTCTTCTTTTGTATGAGAGCTGTAAACAATTATATGGTAATATTAGTCACTCATAACTATAAACGATTGATATGAATATACTTAAAATGGTGTCTCGCAAAAGTCCTTAGAGTCCTTGGCCTCAAAAATCTTACTTATTTATACTTTTATGATAGGGTGAGAACGTAAATAAAGTTTTTTTAATGATCAATACACTTTAACATAAACTAATATATATTTTTAATGATGTAACAAAGAAGTTGTATAAAAATTCCCAATTCATCTGGAACGTCATGAGCCGGATATTTGATAAAGTTTATTCCTTCAAATAATCTCGAATACCTCAAACTCATCAAATCGACAATAAGATGACATCAGTGTTTTATATTCTATAAGAAATATTTTTTTAAAAGTTATTTTATATTATGGTTTTATCTTTAGAATGTAATTTGAATTATAATGTTCATTTATGCTTTGTTTTTAACGTAACTGTCTTAGATTGTGTTTTTTTACTCTCCTATTTTCTAGTGCATTGTTATTTTTTTACACTCTATGGATTTGTAGCTAATAAATAAACAAAGGAAATAAAAATGAGTTGTATATTCCGGTTTATGAACTATTATAATCGATGGGAGTTCAGTATCCGTATGGATATTAGGAGGATGATAGTCTTAAAATAATTCCATTGAGACATGGATATTTTCAAACGGTGATCAAACTTCCTCTCTCGGAGTCAAACCTGTCCTTCAACATGAGAGTCGAGTACTTTATATAAGTGAAGTTAATATTCACTAATTTGCTTATAGTTACTAATTAATATTAAGAAATTTATTTATTGTATACTACTCTAACAGACAGGCGAGGTAGAAAAATAAACAGTCAACAATTGTGAGGTATAAATACTTTTTTATTAGAACTACAAAAGTTGCAACACGTATAATAATTAAGATTGTCAATTAAAAGAAGAAATTTTGCATCCTCCTTGCTTCAAATGTTACATAGTTGTTCGAAAAATATGTTTGTTTTTTACTTTGGCAATAGACGCTATCTCATCGGATCTTAATCCAGTATCTAGGACTTCAAATGACATCATCGAGGGAGCCGTGCAATAAAAGATGTTCTTTATACTATTTACAAAATGTGTTTTTATTTCGTGTAACTCACTTCCACTTTATATAATTTAGGTTATAATGTTTTAATAATGTGATGGGTCTTGCTTCAGAGGGTTAAATAAACTACTATTTTTATATATGCTTTTTATCATCACAACCCCTCTTGCTGTTTTTACTTATTAGTAAATATATATTAAGTTATATATGATTTTTAAATAAATGACCCATTAAAAAATCCAGTATGAGGCGACTTGAAGATTATTATTAGGCACTATCCTTATTCTTGATGATCGTGAGGCAAATTTAGATCACCTTTAGATACAGGATTTTTTTTAACTTCTTAGATAGACACTCTCTCATTGGATCCGGTATGAGGCGGTTTGAAGTTTATCAACGAGTTTCTATCCTTATTAGAGATGATTATACAGCAACTACCAACTACCTCTAGATAAAGAGCATTGTTTTACTCTTACATTTGCTCAGTGGATAATAAGTGGGAGGTTACCATTAAATAATTTACATTTATACCTAAGAGTAAAAATATATACACAACAAAGATCATAATAAGACAGAAAGAATGAAAAACTGATAGAAAATATGAGCATATAGGAGATCATTCAATGATAATCCGTTAAATCCCATCGGATCACACGAAAGGCGAGAATAGGGGTAAAATATAATTTTTTGTGAAAATATTTTGTAAAAATGGTCTTTTGTACAATGAGTCCAATGAAAATTGTTAATTTAAACTCTTCAGATGGTATTTTATTACTCGTTATTTTACATATTTTGAAATAAATAAATGAAATTGTCAACTTATTCGATGGACTATTTTAATACTATAATGTACTTTCCACACGTATGTTATTCAATTGAACCAAATATAAAAATTAATATATCAATAAGATAAAGATTATGTTTATGGATTGTTTCAATATATATGTTTGCAGCTGTCACATTTTTTTACATTAATTATTATGATTAATAAATAAAAAATGAACAAAAAATCGCTTTTTGGTATATTTTACTACAGATATTATACTTTTTTAAATATTATATGTTTTTAAATGAAATAGTTTTTTTCATCACAAGTTCTTTGTTCTATTTTAAATATATACAACGCATAACTTATAAAATAACAGATAATAAAAAAGCAAAAATGTGTAAATAAAAAGGAAAATGTGAAATAGTTTAAGTTAATCTGAAAGTTTTGCAGAGGATAATAAAAAAGAAGACATGGACGCACGAAGTCCAATCAATCTTTACCGTTATATTCAAAGAGATAATAAACACACAATAACAATAAAATAACTCGGCAAATGTTGTAAGAAAGTAGCCCGACATCTTATGACGTAAATGGAGATGTTTTGTTCGCTTGAGGTGATTTTTATTATTTGCACCTTTGCCTGCACTATTAGTCCTGATAATTATGTTTAAAGTGCTAAAATGTCAAAAGGAAATTATTAGCGAAACGATAAATTAAGCACTTGCGTGTGAAGACAAAGCATTTCCTGAGTAATATGTGAGTTATAACTCATTGCCAGCTGCAATGGTACAATAAACGATGTCAGAGCATCTTTTATCATTGTATGAGGAAGCTTATAAGAGAGTTTGAGTAATTGTTATAATTGAATTTGTTATTTTTTCTTTTGTTCAATAGAAATGCGTCATATTTTTTATTTATACATGTATTTAAAATTGAATATATGAATGATTTGCAGGTTATAACATGCTATGGGAATTTTGCAAGTCGAAAATGTCGTATAAAAAACTGTTCATTTACAACAAAAGTTTTTTATTGACTGATATATATATATATATATATATATATATATATATATATATATATAATATATATATATATATATAGTAGGGTTGTTCTTATTTTTCAAATGTTTGAAATGTTAGCAACATTGTGAATTTTCGTTTTCTTGGTGATAAAACAAGACGACATACAAAGTTTGAACAAAATCGGTCAACATTACGAGGTCGCGCAACGAGGTCAAAGTTTTAAAAATTTAGTAAAAATATAGTTTTTTGCAAATTCTTCAAAATGGTGGACGTTACAGACTTCAATAATAATTATTAATTTAAAGGAAATCTAATTTACTACAAGACGTATTTTTTATGTTTTTTAATAAAGAAAGTTTTCAGTAAAAACAAAGAAAATAGAGGCATATATACACTCAGAGAGTGTGTACCTCCGCCGATCCCCACAACATTCTATTCAAACCTTCCCTTCACACGCCGATTTTCTATCTCTAATCATTGTTTCCTCTCTGTTAGCTCATTTGCATATTAAAAAGCACTCAGATTGGAAGACGAAGAAGTTTAAGCTACGTCACTGGTTAACAAGTCTGAGCGATATATGAACACTAATACGTCAATGAATATTTTTTTAGCGTTTGTTCTTCCTACTCCCTGAATAGAGACCCTTTCATTTAGTATTTTGCTCATTTGCATATTAAAAAGCACTCAGAGATGGGAAACGGAAGAAGTTAAGCTACGTCACTGGGTTAACATAGTCCTGAGCTGATATATGAACAATAATACGTCAATGAATATTTTTTTTAGCGTTTGTTCTTTCCTACTCCCTGAATAGAGACCCCATTCATTATTATATTAGTAGCATTTTGCTCATTTTGCATATTAAAAAAGCACTTAGAGCCAAAATTTAATCACTTGTTCCTTTTGGCATTTCAAACAACTCCACAAAGTTTCATTCGAATCTGTTTAGTACTTTTTTGAGTTATCCTGCTGACAAACAAACCAACAAACGCCAGTGAAAACAATACCTCCTTCGGCGGAGGTAACTAGAGGCATATATACACTCAGAGAGTGTGTACCTCCGCCGATCCCCACAACATTCCCATTCAAACATTCTCCCTTTCACACGCCCGATTTTCTATCTCTAATCATTGTTTCCTCTCTGTTAGCTCATTTTGCATATTAAAAAAGCACTCAGAGACGGGAAGAGGAAGAAGTTTAAGCTACGTCACTGGGTTAACATAGTCCTGAGCTGATATATGAACAATAATACGTCAATGAACATTTTTATAGCGTTTGTTCTTTCCTACTCCCTGAATAGAGACCCCATTTCATTATTATTATTAGTAGTATTTTGCTCATTTTGCATATTAAAAAAGCACTTAGAGATGCCAAAATTAATCACTTGTTCCTTTTGGCATTTCCAACAACTCCACAAAGTTTCATTTGAATCCGTTCAGTACTTTTTGAGTTATCCTGCTGACAAACTAACAAACAACAAACGCCAGTGAAAACAATACCTCCTTCGGCGGAGGTAAAAATGGAGTGTGTATTATTAGCATATTTCATAGCTTTTTTGTATCAATTAACTTCACTCGCCTGTAGAAGATGACTTGTTCGCTTCAGAGTAAAATAGTACTTTTAAGTTTAGTAAAACTTTAGATGATAAATCCAAAATGACCTTGGTTGCATTCTATCAATTCAGAATTCAGTACAATCTGAGTTTACATCATATGATTCAGAGCCTGTATTGACCTATAAGAAATCGATTATGAAAAAAAATAAAAATAATGTGTTTCTTAGATTTGCGTCAAGGTATCCTCTCAAAATTTTACTTTGTCTCTGACGCATTTATAATCCATTATATGAGTCATTTTGTACGCGAGATAGGCTTTTTTAATGTACATATAACTCTCTAATTATTAAATTGACATGATTTAGTATGCCAAAATATTAAAGCTGGTGTACTAAGCTATCATTTGATATGTTTGGTGTTCTAAAAATCGCTATATTTAAGAGATATAAGCAAATACATTTTTGCACGTACTCTCCCAAAAAAAATGATCTTCTGATATGAGAATATACAATTACCATTGGTAACTGCTGTTAGTGTTACCTGGATAGAAAGAGAAAGAGAAGAGAGAGTATTTTGCCTCACTTCTCTCCCTTCTTTTTTTCTTTCTATCCAGGTAACACTCTGCAGTTACCAAATGGTAATTGTATATTCTCATATCAGAAGATCAATTTTTTGGGAGAGTACGTGCAAAAATGTATTTGCTTATATCTTTTAAAATATAGCGATTTTTAGAACACCAAACATATCAAATGAAATGTATATGTATATATATATAGTATATATACATATATATATATATATATATATATCAGGAAAACGACCAGGATAGTTTTTTTCGCCGGCATTGGGCCTTTAATATTTAGAGTGATAGGTGTAATTAGTAACAAAGATGATTTAATGTTAATGCAAATGTCATAAGATTAGTATTTATAATAATATGTAGTCCATTAACATATTATTACTTTTTCTAAAGTAAAACTATAGATACCTCAATTATAGTTATTAGTTTACTATATAAGAATTATTAGAAACATTTGTATATGCAAAGCTTTATTGTTTTATTTGGATATGTCTTCTATTGTACATAATAAATTATAAACAAGTTTGTGACTCCAAATATTCTTAAATTTAAAAAAACTCTTATACTCTATTATAATTTCTTAAATCAATATGTAATATTTTTTCAAATATATATATAATATATACCTAGGATCATCTTTCCAATTTTCTTCTCATAAGTACATGCCATTTATAGCACAAATATGATAAGTAGGTGGTTCAATGCATAAGACCTTACCTAACATATATACATTAAGGAAACATCATTTGCTGATAGAAGAATTGTTCATTGCAGGGTGATAAAAATAGTTGCAATAGTCACGCAAATAAAATTTGTATTCCCTCTTGAACGTTATCTCATAAGAAACGACAAGGAATAGATGAAGGAAGAAGGGACCCTAGGCAGGAAGTTTGTACTCGGTGGTTGCAAAACAATTTATGGCAGCTCTATCACTAAAGATATTTTTTGGATTATTTCTACCAATGGTCACCTTTTCTCTTCTCACTTTTATCAACCCATTTGCGAAAAGGCTTCAAGTCTTTTTTAGTGAATATGAGAATTCAATGCCTCTATATTATCAGCTGTTCTGACAACTTTATTTTTCCGTTCGTACTTTCATAGACTGTCAATCCTCCTAGCATGTTATGTTAGTGCGTATACATAATCTTGTGAAAAATGGAATGATTTCCAATAATATTCTTCTTAACATGCATAATTATAATGCACAAAAATGCAATTGAATCGTCTATCAAATTCTTAATATGAATAAATTATTATAACGAGTTGTGAATGTTTGTAAATCTATAAACCTTTTTACATTATTTATATAATGTTAAATACCAAAAAAGTTTAATTTCTTATAAACTCTTTCTCTTTAACAGAAATGACGACAGTGATGAGATGCTCGTTTTTATATGATAAACGTTCTTCATTTAGAGGGTTTTTTTGTTCAATGAAGACACATAAGAGTTGTGATAATTCGTAAGAACTTTGATAAGTCCAGGAGCTTCCCCTAATGAATAGATTCTATTGTAATGTGGGCAGCCCTTCATCAATCACGAAAACTTTTTTGTTTTATATCTCTGGGATCAATCAGCAAAATTAAATCTGCACACCTAGTTAATTATGATATGACATTTGTTTGTTAGGGTTTTCGTCCAGACTCCCTACTCTAAGGCATTGGAAATGGAATTTCGTATTTTATCATGTTAAAAGAATACATTGGGTATTTTTATATATTTTTTTGCGCAATGTTATAGTGTAATCCTTTATTAAATATCAGCTTTTTGCTGTTCGTTTTAGATATAATAATATAAAATATTAAAAAAAACATATATAAAACACATCATTCCTGTGTATAAACACATACACATCTATATATATATACATTAAAAACACGTATAAACATTGATACTACTAAAATAAAAAATAAATCACCCTAAATTGGGGTACTGCGGCCAATGGTCCTGGCTACGTCCCTTGCCGCAGCTAGTGGTCCTGGCCGACCTCAGGGACTCAAAATTGTTCCACACAGACACTGCGTGGGACGCAAATGTGTCTGTGCCGCCCCTTAAGGACACGCCACCGAAGTCGTAGACCTCGTCGGTCTCTTTGGGGTATTAAGTATTTAGTATTTAAATGAATATGAATATATATATATATATTCTATATTTTATATAATCTGTATCGATCTAAATTTAATTGATCGGACCTACTGATGGCTAACAGCTCTGATAGATGTATATTTATATTGCACTGAGTATTGCATCGTAATTTTTAATCAAAACGGATTTTTTGGGTGATGGCCCACAAGCCAGTTCCTATGAATGTTTGGGATACAGATTACTGAAAATGCAACATCAATGTATAGATAATGGTCGACCTTCAAGCACAATTTTAACTTAACATAATCATGGAAATTCTAAAAACCATTTAATTGTCAAAATAACTTCAATTGCCTTCAGGGGGTTTCAAGATAGACCAGCTGGCGAGGAGATGACGAGAAGGAAAAAATCATAGAGTGCACCTTAAGGGTCATAGAGGTACATAAGTAAAAGTCTAGTGGCAAATCATCATAGTTGACTAGATTATAAATGTTCAAAAAAAAATTTTAACAAAATTTTCCTATTTTATATTCAATTTCATGTTTATTTTTTTATATACATTCAAATCTTACTGCAAAGAAGAAAACAAACTTAAATATTTATTCCCTCCTGATATGAGAGCCAAAACATTAAAGAAAATGAGTCATTATTTGTTTTTAGCCCACCCCGTATAAAAAAGAAAAATAGTGAACCCCTCTGGCGTTAGAATGAGTTTTTTCATGAGTGTCTCTTGATTCCCTTATACTTGTATATATGAATGACATTATTTATTTCTTGGATGTGCAAGATTCTCTTTTCCTATGTCTATACTTACACACACACACACTCAGCTTGGCTGGAAGTGATAAATGATATGAACAATTTGCGTTAGAATAAATGGCTTAACGATTGTGTTCTCATAGTATCTATATGAGTGTAAGGTTTGTCCTAGTATCATATGTTAAAGAGGTAATCCAAAATCGAGTTATATATATATCACGATAATATATATACATATTTATTAATATATATTTATTATATAAAAACACCCATATAAATACCACACACAGACACACACACAAACACACAGACACACACACAGACACACACATAATAAATAAATATATATATATATATATATATTAGAGCTGTTCTTATTTTATGTTTGAAAGGTTAGCAACATTGATGATTTTTGTTTCTGGTGATTAAAAAAAAACGACATACAAAGTTTGAACAAAATCGGTCAACATTACGGGGTTGCTCAACGAGGTCAAGTTTTAAAAATTTAGTAAGAATAAAGTTTTCCGCAATTTCTCGAAAATGGTTTCTTTCTTTTATATATATAATAAATATATATATATATATATATGTGTGTGTGTATTGTGTGTGTGTGTAAGGTTTGTCCTAGGTATGATCTTAAGAGAGTAATCCAAATAGACGTATATATATTTATATATATAAATACATATATATATATATATACATATTTATATTTATATATATATAAATATACCACAATAAATCTATATCAAGAAAATAATTATTATTTCCCGATTTAAAAATACTATGTTCATAAATATAAACATATATTAAAAAAGAAATGAAAAATATTATCAATCCTGTAAAGTGTTTTTTTTTCTCCAACTAAAGGTATATTATTTTTTCTTAATTTTTTGTATGGTGATTTTTTAAGCTATTGTAAATAAAACCTCATATTTATTTTAAACTTACAACCACATAATTTGAGGGTTTAAAGAATTTGTTGTAAAAATAAGATAAAATAATATAATATAATTTGTCTGGGTAAATGACATTTTAAATCAAATATAATGTGAAATGATTGTAGATTTTTTTAAATATCACAACATAAAAGTATAATTCCATGAATGTTCTAGTTGAATGTGGTTTATAAAATATTTCACTAGGCTATTTTTGATAAACCCTTTGACCCTTATCCCCCCTTTCATTAAGGTCATGTAGACCTTCGTAAACTTTTCATTTTTCGTATTATTATTATATTCGCCTCATAATAGTCAATTCGAGCTGGTCAAATATTATCTCAATCTACTTGAACCCAAGAAGGAAGTTGATGGTGTGTATCGCGCCCACGGTTTTGATAGTTTGTGTATGTATGTTGTGTTTACAGGCAGAGAAAAAATGAATGAAAAAACTATAAAATAATCATTATCGTCATCATCAAAAACAACAACTTTATGTTGAAGGGCAATGTCTTTGTACACTCTATATTGTATTTGGGTCGTGTTCAAATATATATATATGGGTCGTAGCAGAGATTGAGATCCTGTAGAATCGTGACTCTCCTAGTAGTAATTACAATCCTTATCTCTGGCGACTTAAATATGAAAATAATATTTAAAATGCTGTACACACCTTTCTTTTCATTTACGACTTCTATTCTATATTTTGGTGGAAATGATTTCATTTTTGTGTTCAGAAAGCAAATGCACACAATGTTTTACTAACATTGTATCTATATCACTGACCTATATAAATAATAATTTGATACTTATATGAGAAGAAATCGGACATGATAAAATTAGTTTGTATAACATTGTCATACCATCTCCTATTTAAGTCGTCATTCCTCCTATAAGAAATTACACATATGATCTCTTTTGATATAGATCACGATCGTGGTCACTCCTAGGAGAGGATACGATCGTGATCTCTACTAGTAGAGTAAACGACTCTACTGCATCTACATCTCTACTGCAACAAATATATATATATTATATTAATGTATATACATATTATTTTATATTATTGCAAGGCGTTATTAGACGTAATTGATGAAAAACAATGCTTGGTTAAGACATGTGGAGGATGTCTTGGAAGCTGCCTATTTTTGTTAGCGATGGTGTAATAAAATGAATAATACAAATGTTTAGTAAATTTGAGTCATATGTATATAATAAAAGTTTTTATAATTTCTAATTATTGTGTTACGTCATTATATATATTTTGTTACGTTCTTGCAATTTAATATTTTGCATTGTTTAAATAATGAATTAATTTGTATATTGAAATTTATAGAGGAGAACCAGAGGCCATAAGTTGTTGTAAGGTCATAGGATTTTCAGGTATATTTTCAATTTCATTTTTCTTAAATTGTGGTTTATCTATGTAGGTAAAAAATATGTTATGTATTTTTGATTTTGAGAAAATAATATTAAAATATTCTAACTATTACTTCCGTTGAATAATTAATTTAAATAATAGCTTAGATTAGGAACTGTGTTATGGGCATTAAAATAACTTTAATTTTTATAGAACGTTTTTAATTACTAATACAGTTGCAATGTGTAGATTTTTACAATGTTACCAATCTTCCGACACTGATTAAACTAATTTTTACTGATACTTACTGTACATAACTTTTTGCGGATACTGATTGAAAACAACTTTTCTACCGAACTCATTGAATACAACTTTCTACAAACCACCTTTAATTCTACGAAATCCCAGCTTTGAATTTTTTCTATTAATTTTTCCTCAAACTCTTTGACCATAACTTATTTACTTAGTTTTTCTTAACTCCTCCATAGAAAATACCCTCATAATAAATTGTCCGTTACTTCCTCCTCTGCGGCAGAAATGGATTGATATGCCATAGATGAAATTTCAATATAATCCTTACACGTATTCGAAATACAGTTGACATCAAAAAGTACTTCATGGTTTTTAAAGGTAATTGAATCCAGCACTGGGTACTAAGAGCCACTTCAATTTACCAAAAACATATGACAATAAGGACTCAAGTATTCATATGTATTTCGTCGTATATACATCGTTATTCATTTGGAATAAAAAACGCCACAAATTGTAAGTCCTTCAAACCCGACCTTGATACAAAAAAATAATTTTATATATTTATATTAAAATTTGAAAATTAAAATATCGAATATTGATTATTACTTTCCTTTAGACCTTATTTTTTTTATTTTTTTTGCCTATATGGTTCGATAGAATTGTATCCGATAGGATATATATAAGCATTATAGCATTATAATAGTCTATCGAACTTAGGATCTTATCAATGAGGTAGACCAAAAATGACCATCCCCTCTCGGGATTCGAACCTGCGCCCCCAAATTGAGAGTTGAACACGCCTAAAACGCACGGTTATCGAGCTCCTATTTATTATAAAGATATCATTACTGAACACCTTAGAATGACGACAACTGTCTAGTTAATGCCATAGAGTATACCACACAGTCATACAGGGGTTAAAACTGCGTTTACCTTTTAGAAAAAATGTTAATTTTAGTATTTTTAAGTATTGTTCAATAAAGTTCCAAAAAACATTAACATTTTCAATAATCATATATATATACATATATATTATATTTATTATATAATATATATAATATTATATATATATTCGTTTTTGTAATGTCGAATGATATCCAAAAAGATACAACTCAATAACACCCAAAAAAAAATTAGGCTTCTTAAAAATCAGAGTAAACATAGTTGACGAAAAATAGCATCAAATCCTTGAGAATCGATATAATCATCATGCAGGGCAAATAATTAATATTTTGTTAACCTATGTAGGCCATTCTTATGTAAAAAGGGGCCAGATTAAATCAGAAAAAGTTGAATTTGTCCCAAGCCCCTTTAAACCATTGGCAAAAAAACTATATCTCTTCTTTTAATTGTTATTATTATAACGTTCACATAATTAAAAAAGGGACGTGACCATTCTGTCTATGTCTGATGCGACTGTACTCAACGTCTCAGACTAATTATTTAACATAAAAATGCATTACAAATACATAAGGAAACAATATATGATATATCTAATATATATATTAGGGTTGTTCTTATTTTTCAAATGTTTGAAATGTTAGCAACTTTGGATTTTCTGTTTCTTGGTGATAAAAGAAGACGACATACAAAGTTTGAACAAAATCGGTCAACATTACGAGGTCGCGCAACGAGGTCAAAGTTTTAAAAATTTAGTAAAAATATAGTTTTCCGCAATTTCTTCAAAATGGTGGACGTTACAGACTTCAATAATAATTATTAATTTAAAGGAAATCTAATTTACTACCAGACGTATGTTTGATGTTTTTTAATAAAACAAAGTTTTCAGTAAAAACAAAGAAAAAATGGAGTGTGTATTGTTAGCTTATTTCATAGCTTTTTTGTATCAATTAACTTCACTCGCCTGTAGAAGATGACTTGTTCGCTTCAGAGTAAAATAGTACTTTTAAGTTTAGTAAAACTTTAGATGATAAATCCAAAAATGACCTTGGTTGCATTCTATCAATTCAGAATTCAGTACAATCTGAGTTTACATCATATGATTCAGAGCCTGTATTGACCTATAAGAAATCGATTATGAAAAAAAATAAAAATAATGTGTTTCTTAGATTTGCGTCAAGGTATCCTCTCAAAATTTTACTTTGTCTCTGACGCATTTATAATCCATTATATGCGTCATTTTGTACGCGAGATAGGCTTTTTTTAATGTACATATAACTCTCTACTTATTAAATTGACATGATTTAGTATACCAAAATATTAAAGCTGGTAACCAAGCTTTCATTTGATATATTTTGTGTTCTAAAAATCGCTATACTTTAAGAGATATAAGCAAATACGTACTCTCCCCCAAAAATTGATCTTTTGATATGAGAATATACGATTACCATTGGTAACGGCAGTTAGTGTAACCTGGATAGGAAGAAAAAAAGAAGGGAGAGAAGTGAGGCAAAATACTCCCTCCCTTCTCTTTCTATCCAGGTAACACTCTACAGTTACCAGATGGTAATCGTATATTCTCATATCAAAAGATCAATTTTTGGGGGAGAGTACGTATTTGCTTAAATCTCTTAAAGTATAGCGATTTTCAGAACACAAACATATCAAATGAAAGCTTGGTTAACCAGCTTTAATATTTTGGTATACTAAATCATGTCAATTTAATAAGTAGAGAGTTATATGTACATTAAAAAAGCCTATCTCGCGTACAAAATGACGCATATAATGGATTATAATGCGTCAGAGACAAAGTAAAATTTGAGAGGATACCTGACGCACATCTAAGAAACATATTATGATTTATTTTTTCATAATCGATTTCTTATAGGTCAATACAGGCTCTGAATCATATGATGTAAACTCAGATTGTACTGAATTCTGAATTGATAGAATGCAACCAAGGTCATTTTTGGATTTATCATCTAAAGTTTTACTAAACTTAAAGTACTATTTTACTCTGAAGCGAACAAGTCATCTTCTACAGGCGAGTGAAGTTAATTGATACAAAAAAGCTATGAAATAAGCTAACAATACACACTCCATTTTTTGCTTTGTTTTTACTGAAAACTTTGTTTTATTAAAAAACATCAAACATACGTCTGGTAGTAAATTAGATTTCCTTTAAATTAATAATTATTATTGAAGTCTGTAACGTCCACCATTTTGAAGAAATTTGCGGAAACTATATTTTTACTAAATTTTAAAACTTTGACCTCGTTGCGCGACCTCGTAATGTTGACCGATTTTGTTCAAACTTTGTATGTCGTCTTCTTTTATCACCAAGAAACAGAAAATCCCCAAAGTTGCTAACATTTCAAACATTTGAAAAATAAGAACAACCCTAATATAATATATATAATATAATATATATATTATATATATATATATATATATATATATATTTATATTGTATAATTATCATTTAAGCAAAAGCACGAAAAACCGTATTGTTAGTAAAAAGTAAAAAATGTAGATGACAATGTCCAGCGTTTAACACTCTTTGTATGTCTAATAATATATATTGATACGTCAAAACCTTTATTCCCACGATTAATTTTGATGGATTAAAGTACAAACTAAAGAGTTTTTGCATCAAATATTGTTTTGTCGGCATTTTATTTCCATTATTATATAAGGACCTAGTATTGATAGGACTTAATGCATGTGTTTCTATAATCATTATTAATTGTATGGTGTTGTACTGTATAATATTAAAATAAGTTGTTGACGTAGGCACACAACCTATTTCAATTTCTACTATATCGCAGAGCGTTTATCTTTGAGGGAACTTATTCAAGAGGGAGACTAAAATCCATTGTCTTATCAGCAGCAGCTCGGTACATGGCGCTCTCCATCAGGGTTCCAAAGGTTCAAGCGGAGATTTGCGAGTGAATTCTTCTGTGCTTTCCCTCTGTTCGGAGAGGACTCTCAACATCTTAAGTTGTACTAACGATTTTACAAACGCAGTTTAAATTAAATTAATTTGTTCCGATCATGTTAATGTTATTTTAATATCCAATTATTTCATCTTTGTTTTATGAAGTGATTGTATTTTATGAGAGCGTTTTATGTTTTGTATTGACTTTTTTTTTGTGTATAAATTTTAACTAAAATATTTATTATATATGGTATATATGTATTTTCGCAAATATAAAAATCTTAATAGGGTTTTTTATGCAGATATATACAGTCTTCGCTTTTCTATATAAACATATACATAGAAAATGAGTATAGATAGTTTAGATTGTTAAAAAAACGGATGTTTTGTCGGACTGTTTATGAGAAACATAATTTGACGTATTAAAAAGAATTAAAGAAAACGAAAGGGCAAAACTAATCATATTTTGAACTTTTAAGATAATTTCTTTGTAGCAACAGAAAAGGATAAAGGTATAAAAATAAACTTTGTGACAGTGGTGTTTTATTCAGTACTCATCATAATTGGCATCTTAATATTGTATAGCAAATACTCTTTTAGAAAAGTATTTTAAAATATTGGATGTCAAGTATAGGCCTTGTCTTAATCAGGTATACTATTTAATGCAAACATTAGACTTATTATTCTTATAATT
>CP045904.1:16499604-16531038 GCA_013387185.1 Caligus rogercresseyi
TATATATATTATATATATATATATATATATATATCTATATATGTATGTATATATATATATGTGTATATACATATATATGTGTATATATATATATATATATATATATATATATATATATATATAGATATATATATAATATATATATATAACTCATATATATCCCTTCCTCCATCCTTAAACGATTTAAACACAATCAGACACATCGTATCAATAGCAACAAGGAAATTAAGATCTGCAAAAAGCACACATAGCAGCAGCTTCATCAATGTGTATTCATATAATGAAAATAGACAACCATGAGAAATAGGTGAATAAAAAAATATTTTTTTCTCCTCTACAGACATGAATTTAGAGCGGATAGTCCCTTTAAACCCTTTGTTGTTGTTTTTTAGACGTTAGATGTTTGTGTACACATTACACAAGTCATTTTGAATGGACGTAAAATGCAAATAAAAGTTAAAAATCTCTAACAAAAGAAGATTTTGCCCTAAACAAAAGAATTGTTTAGTTAACTGCGTCAGCTTATAATATAGCTTTTGATGAAGGCGAAGGAACCTTGATGCCATGCGTTATAAAAATGTACATTGCTCTCTATGAGCTAACATGGGTTGCCATTCAAATTCAAATGTTATGGGTTCAAAAGTGCTTCTTACCTTCTTTTTTTATTTAAGAATATTTGTGAAATGGTTATGATTTTGCTTTGATATTAATTAATACATTTTAATTTTAAAGAAGTTTTTGATCATTTTACTTTACTCTTGTCGTACTATATCAAAATAAACCGTGTAAGTTGAATATGAAGGAATAAATGACGTTTTATATACAAAGCATAAAACAGCATAGTCTAACTAATCAATTACTCAATTGTTCCATTTCTTGATGCCAAAATCATAAATTCAACTACTTACGGTTACTATAAAAAACAATATATATATATATGTATATCAATGACCCAAACGCTTCGATCAACCCCAACAGCAGGTATGGAAGCTGTCTTGGGCATAATTCCTCTCGACTTGTTCCTCCAAGCCCAGGCTACAAATCAAGGTGGAGAACTAAACACTTCCTCCAAGACACTTGGGATGGAATTGTTGACCTCCCAAACGTCGGGCCACCGTTTCTCGAGTGATAAACTACTTACTCAACTACAGTTAAATCAATCGAGTGATTACATCAAAGGTAGTCGCACATTGTAAATAACCAAGAAGTCAACAAACCTGACATTGTTATATACACAGATGGATCCAAAGATGAAAATGGCAATACTGGTGCTGGCTGAGCTATTACCCGAGGTGATGCATCACTCCATCACTCCTTTGTATCATTAATAAAGAAGCTACAGTTTTCCAAGCGGAAGTCTTTGCTATTGCACAATCAATAGAAACGCTCGCTCGAATGAAAACCATCAGCAAACGTTGTAATACGATCGGATTCTCAATCAGCTATTGCAGCTATCCTAAACCATTCACCAAGAGTGACGTAGTCAAAAGATGCCAAAAAATTATGCATGAAGTGAAAAAAGAAAAAAGATACACTTAGATTGGGCAAGGCCATTCTGATGTCACAGGAAACGAATTTGCAGATTGTCTAGCAAAGAGTGGCACAGAAAGTCAAAACAGGAAAATTGTAGGAACATCACCAAGCTACATCAAGAAAAAAGTAAATGACTTCTTTTATGCTGCCTGGTGTAACAGATACAAAAAAGACCAAAGTATGAAACATACTCATCTAATGTTAGAAAAGCCTCAACAAAAGATTGTCAAATATGAACGAGAAAACCTTAAACTTATAGTTCAAGCTTACAACCGGCCATGGACCTTTCCTCGCTCACTTAAGCAAATGGAAAAAGTCAACTGATGGAATATGTAACGTCTGCATGGAAGAGACTCAGAGTGCAGATCATCTTATCAACAGATGTCCAGCACTATGTATGAAAGGCATGATTCATCGCAAGAAGAAGATGAAGTACTTCGTATTTTAAAATTAATGAAATGTAAAAAAATGAAAAAACTTATTGAAGAAAACTATACTAAAACTAGAACTTACATTTACTGTTGTAGCGCATATACCCCTTTTTGTGGTCGCGCTCTTTATTTTATGCATGTATGGTACTATTATATTATGTCTTGTAATGTTATATGTATATATGTATGTATACGGTATACAGTAATAAACCTTATAAACTAAAAAAAAATATATATATATATGTATATATATATATATTAGACTCAAAAAATTAATGACAATAAATATAATTTATCATTAACATAAATACACACAAGATATGACTGATCTTATTCTGAAACCAAAGAGTAGTAAACCCAAAAAGTCAACCTACCTAATTCCCTCTCTCGTATATAAAAGTGGAAGGATACAATTGCTTCATTGATTCTCATAAAAATGCATGAAACTACATCAATGAAATATACAGAATGATTTTTTATATATGATGAACTTATAATTCATAAATTATTGGCTTGTATTTTATAAAAAGTGGGGAACGTGTGCGTTAAGGCGTGTTCAACTCTCAATGTTGGGGGGCGCAGGTTCGAATACTCCCGATAGGGGATGGCCATTTTTGGTCTACCTCATTGATAAGATCTTAGGTGCGAGTGACTAATTTACACACTGACATGCTAATTTATATCCAGTCGAAAGCTGCCATTCTATCGAGCCAAGTAGACACAAAAAAATTATTTAAATAACTGTTTATACACAAAAATGGTGGTGGGTTCTTTATTTTGTTTGTCTATATATTTTTTATGAACATATCTATTGTTTTAGTGTATTACAATTCTGAATATTAATAAAAACCTATGAATAGGCTTTATTGTTTTCATTATGTTCGATTTATTATTATAATTATATAGAAATTGAAGGATATCCCTAAAATACAGAAAATATATTAAATCAGAAATATTACCTCCTATAATGTTTTATATTTACATTCACAAAATTATTATTAAAAAATCTCTGATTAGGCTACATTGTACTTGCATTATGTAAAATTTGTTATTATAAAATACTAGCGAATGTTACCTGGCGCTACCCGGGATTTTCCAACTTGACAACTTTTCCAACTTCATATATTTATCAAGAAAAGTTTAGAGTAGTTGGCATCACTCTCCATCTCTAGGCATTATTAAATTTGATGTTGCGTTATAAAAAAATGTTATTTTCCAGAAAATTTAAATTGGGGCGAAAGACAGGGATATATAAAAACTTATTTTAAGCAATCATGTAGAAAACGAATTATCCTGTAAACACCGAGGAAAACAAAAACATGTCTTACTACCTCAGTCTCATCCATAGAACATTTGGTCATAATCTAACTTGCAAATTTTAAAACATCGCCAAAAAAACGTTTGGCGAATAAATAAGCATGTCGATGACGAATTTTCCTGGAGATGACAACCCCACTAAAACACTCCCTGAGCTCTTAAAACTATTCACTGAAAATTTCGTTAAGATCTAATGAACCATTCGGGAGATACAGGAAACGAACGAACGAACAAACGAACGGGATTCTTTTTTATTATTATAGACTAGCGTATGTTACCCGGCTATGCCCGGGATTTTCCAACTTGACAATAGTCTGGAATGAAAAAAAATCACACGAATAATTTCAGTGAAATCATTGCATGTGACTTTTCATATTAAAACCAGTTCCTTAAAAAGTTGTCATTGAGTCTTCATTGCCATTTTTCGTTTTGTATTCCTTACGGCTGGGTATTTAAACATAGCACAAAGAAAAAAATCACACGAATATTTTTAGTGAAATAATTACAAGTGGTTTTCATATTAAACCAGTTCCTTAAAAAGTTGTCATTGAGTCTTCATTGCCATTTTTTCGGTTTCGTATTCCTTATGGCTGAGTATTTAAACATCGTAAAAAGAAGAAATTACACGAATATTTGAAGTGATGTCATCGCATTGGATTTTTCATTTTAAATCAGTTTCTTATAAAGGTATCATCGGGTCTTCATTGCCATTTTTCCGTTTTGTATTCCTTAAGGTGGGTATTTAAATATCATAAAAAGAAGTTATTTTAAAGCTATTTCATAGAGTGCTAATGTTATTTTCTAATGAAAAGTAGTTCCTTAAAAGTCGTCATTTCATCGTCATTGCCATTTTTTCCGTTTTGTATCCTTAAGGAAGGGTATTGACATCACTCTTCATCTTTAGGCATTATTAAAATTCGATTAGCACGATGTTGCCATATAAAGAAATGTTATTTTCCACAAAAGTTAAATTTGGGGGGACTACAGGGACAGAAAAAAAATATTTTTAAGTAACCATGTAGAAAAAACGAATTTTCCAGGAAACATTCAATAAAACAAAAACACGTCTTATTACCTCATACTCATCCACAGAAAATTTGGAAAAAATCTAACTGACAATTTTTGAAAAATGACAAAAAACGTTTTGGCGAATAAAATAAGCATGGCGATGACGAATTTTCCGGGAGTTGACAACCCCACTAAAACACTCCTTGAGCTCTTAAAAACTATTCACAGAAAATTTCGTCAAGATCTAATAAACCGTTCAGGAGATACAGAGAAACGAATGAACGAACGAACGAAATTCTTTTTTTAGTATAGATAAGAAAAAAATTGAACGATATCCCTAAAATCAAGAAAAATATGTTAAAGTCAGAAATATTTCCTCTTTTATATTTACATCCACATTTGTGATAGAAAAACGATGCTCAACTACCTAAATATGATATTTGATATTCATAATCCATAGGTGTATGTTAAACAATTTAATTAAAAACCTAACTTCATCATAGTCTTCACCTCTTCACAGTCGGAGAACTTGGAATTAATTTTTGAACGGTTCAAAAGCAGCATGGCATCATCATCATACTCATTCCCTCTTTAAAAATCATCATCCTCTTCCTGTGTCTTTATATGTAGATATGGTACATAAATTTATATAGCTATGGAGTGTAACAGAGCAGGTCTCTCTGATTAATTCTTCTTCTTCTGAGGGGGGAGTCGGCGGCCAACATATGTATGTAGAAACATAAATGCAGTTTTTATATATAGAGAGAGTATAGAAAAAATAAAAACACCACTAATGGCATTCTATGTTTTTTTTTAAATCTCAAGGACACTATAAATATAAAAAAATGAATAATGTTTCCCTTAATATTTTTCGTGACTTTTTTTTCAAATAAACATATAAAACGTTATTGAAGGAAGAAAAAAAAAGACTTTAAGCTCTTCAATTAAACGAAATTCCGTAATTATTATTATGTTTTCTATCTAAAACCTTTTTTCATATATTAAAAGGGTTAAGATTATATGTAAAAGAGGTAATAATAATTTAAAAAGAAGATAAAATAATAGAAGAAGGCGTCAATAGAGTAATACGTATGAGGTGTGAATCTTCATTGTAAACAAACACTCCTCCACCGGAACCGCTAAAACCTGGTTTTATTCTATTTAAAGTTCCTATATACCATAGATATATAAAGATATAGAGAGCTTATTGGATTCGTCAGGGAAATACGTCATTGTGCCAAGAATACAGCTGAACGAGGATGTTTCTCTGCTATTGGAGGGAAGAGAAATACGTCATTGGTACAGCTGAACGATGTTTCTCTGCTAATATGAGCGAATAAGCTATCTATATTTTTATATCTCTATACTAGATACTCCCGATTCGTTATTAGCAGATAACATTCTACTCATCAGTCATCTTCTATCGCAAATATATATTAAATATATTCTCCAAACATGTTCTCTTCGCTTTCTGTTCTTGTTGGAGACAGTTCCTTTGGTGAATAAGTTTTCTGTATTGTGGGGTCGCAGGTGAATAGGATATTAATGTATATTTCAAATGAAATCCAAATATAAATATGTTTTTCTTGATAGCTGGTGATAGCATTATGCATAAAAAGCAACTGATTCTTTAGATTATAATTTTATCACCGTTATGTGTTATATTGAGATCAAATGAGATACATAACGATGTAATTGCTAGGATCAACTTGTAATATTTACACATATTATATATTCTTATTATGATAACGTTTTCAAAGCATATTGTTTATTTTCACATGGTAATGCTCAAGATTAAATTTGAACAGCATTGAATTGGATACCGAAGCTCTCTCTATGCCACAGGGATGTTTAACTTACTGATAACTTTTTTTCCAAATTGAAATGAACCATAGAGATATAAAGATATGAGAGCTTATTGACTCGTCAGAGAAATACGTCATTGTGTCAAGAATATAGCTGAACGATGTTTCTCTGCTATTGGAGGGAAGAGAAATACGTCATTGTGTTATGTTTATATCTCTATGATTCTATCTCTATGATTTATTATTATTATTCTAGCTCTATGATTATATCTCTATGATTCTATATCTATGATTCTATTTTATATTCTATCTCTATGATATATCTCTATGATTCTATCTCTATGATTCTATCTCTATGATTCTATCTTATGATCAGCTTACTATGACATAGTATCAATTACTTTGTTTATAGTGGACACACAGAAAACAATATAACTCTGTTTCTCTGCTATTGAAGGGAATCAGCTCTCTATATCTTTATATCTCTATGAAGAAAACTCATTGGAAAGCCTCTCAGATTTGACCCAAATTTAAAACTAAATCTATTTTGTAAATAAATAGCAGATTTTTAATATATAATATGAAAAAAAGAACATGCATAAACAAAAATGACATCACTATTTATTATATTCGTATAACTCTATCAAAAAAAAATCATATTTTAGTTAAAAAATAATTTATTCATCAATCAATATTATATTTGATCATTATATATGTAATTATTATTCGGAAATTTGCAAACAATTTTTCAATATTTCTTGTACTTATACTGAAAAAAGGAGGATGAAAATGAAACGATGGCAAATATAGTCATACTGTTAATTATAGTTTCGACGGTTGCACGATATACTGCTTTCTTAAATAAGATGTCTAGTACTCAAAACGTTTCATTGAGGTATTTGAGAGATGTTGTGCATTATATTCCTCTAGTGCGAATTTTATAGTTGAAATTACGAAATATTAGCAAATTAGAACAATAATTTATTAGAATTATTTTTTCTCGCTTATTGTTAGATGTTATATAAATTATATAAAAATAATATATAATAAAAATAAAAATCAAAGTTTATAATACAAATCTAAACAAGAAGTAAAACAATAAACATAATATCAAATGGGTATCTATTTCAAATGTTTCAATACTTTTTGCATAATTTTAAAGTATTATTTAATTTGGATGGATAAAATTTGATGACGTTCCCCGCATGGACCCATGAGTCCTCGGTGTCGGAGGGGATCTTGAGGGAGAAGGGCCGTTTATCGGGCGGCAGCTGAGAGCATCACAGATCGAAGAATAGATGGTTTTACCATTTCTTTTTTCGTCAAATAACTCGCTATGTAGGCTTTGGAGTTTGACAGAACAAATTCAATAGCTTGACTTTATTATAATAATCTTATATTAAACAATGTAACATTGTTTACAATAAAATTAGTTATTTTCATTCTATAACACATTATTTAAACGTACTCATGGAGATGAGTGTATTTTAAAATGTTATATTAGATAATTGTGTATAGTGACTGTGTATTTGTGACTTTTAGTGGATTAGAGATGTAATTTTTATGATATATTGTTACGTATTTTCATATATAACATCTTTATTTCAAAAAAGTATTTTACGAAATATAAATTGATTTTAATAAAAAAGTTATTGGAACCAAGTCTTCATTAGAATAACTTTATTCCTTTTCCATGCCATAAATATATATTTGAAATGAATAATGCCTCCTTTATAATACTTCGTTTATGGTAATAAATATGTACATAAAAATGAATAAATCATTTAGCAAAAAGGTAGATACTAATTAGGGTTTTTAATTACATTGCAGAGAGGCTACTTCATTCATTGAAGAAAAAGGAGAAAAACCGAACCTTCTGGCTCCGTTTGCCAATAATTAATTATGGATAGGTCGTTCATTGATTCTCCATAGCAATGTTTAGGGATTGGACCGAAAGTAGGTAGTGTTAGAGATATATTAAGGTATTTAGTTATCATTTTGCTAAATATTACAATTATAAAATTAATTTGTGGAATTAAAACAGTTTCGTTTTCCTCAGTGGTCCTGTCATTCTTGCTCTCGTTTGAGACTCCTTGTTAGAAGATATAAGAGGACTTCAAATGACATCATCGAAGGAGCCGTCCAATAAAAGATGTTCTTATAACTATTTACAAAATTTGTTTTCTCTATTTCGTGTTACTCACTTCGCCTTTATATAATTTAGATTACAATGTTTTAATGGTGATAGGTCTGGTCTACTTCAGAGAGTTAATTTTAAACTACAATGTTTATTTATGATTTTATATCACGACCCCTCTTGCTCTTTTTATTATTATTGTATATATTATGTTAAGTATGATTTTAAAGTAAAGGACCATTAAAAAACAGTTTAAGTAACCACGATTTTACTTATAAAGATAAATCGTTTAAAGTTATTATCAAAAAGTACAAAAAGTATCAAAACTTTTTATTTTTGCAGCAAGATTTAATATAACCTGTATTTAATTAAGCAGCAGGCAACGCCTAAATGGCATGTGGTTCCTTGGCTCTTTAAACTGCTGGCCTTAGTGGCTATCAATTAATGTTTTTTTATTTATATACGTTTACCAAATCATAAAAAATAAATACATTTTTAAAATCTATAGATGTTTAAATACAAATTAAATGTCTATGGTGTTCAACTTAATACCCGCAGACCTTTTATAAGCTTGCATCAACCAACTGCGTTGATGTATTCATCTTCTATAAGGTATGGGGTATTTCACAGTCTCCTGAGAGAGTCCCGAATCTGTTGTCGGTATACATATATTTGATTTGGTTAATGGCGAGAGTCCAAATGGAATTATTTTCCTTTGGTATCTTCATTTCAAAAGCTATATATTCATGGTAGCTGCGGGCTTATATGGTTATTTCTAGATAAGTTGATGGTATTTTAGCCATCAGAGCTTTTGAATTTAAGATGACAAATTTAATGGCCTTTGATTCCACCGATGGTCAAACCAAAAAAAATGGTTTAAATGATGATCTTTTACCATTTCCTGTTCCAGGAACGTTGATTTGTTTGAAAGTTTTTAATATAGAGACGATTTGAAATCCAGTAAAAGCATGCACTGTATCGTTGTAACTTTATTACGTTCTTTGCACGGTCGAAATAATTTTATTCACCTCCTATAAATCTAAAGCTGCACAGTAAATTTTCTATCATTTTTTTATCTCTTAAAGAGTCTAAATTTTAAATTGTTGAGAGAAATTTAGCTCTCTAATTTACTCCAATAAAATTCATTGTGCTTTTTTAATAAAATCATTTTAATATACCAAGGCAGAAGAGATATAACTTTTTAGCGGATCTCTTAAAAAGCAAAATTCAATGCATAATCTTTAAAAACTAAATCTCTCCCTCAGTCGTGAAAACTATATATCTTTTTTTAGAGCCTTCTCTGCCAAAGCAACTGGAGGGAACAGGAGGCAAAAAAGTCAATGACTGTCTAATTTTTTCAAGATATCCGAAATCTTCTGTTTCTTTAAAAAACCTTTCTATTAGACTTTGATCCTTTGGTTAAGAAATGGTTCCATTTGAGCAGCCAGGATCATTGACTAGACGGTATCCTGTATGATGTGTTATGGATTGTTATAAGATTAAAATGAGATATAAGATTATTTATATCCTGTTGGATGCATTTCTATCGAACCATATAGGCAAAAAAAAAAGCTCTGAAGAGGATTTTAAGACGTCATCGGGATTTTTAAAGAATAAATAAACGCTGTTTCGTCCATGTATATAAGGTTATAATCTCTTGACAGTAAATATGTTCTACAATGTTCATTCATGTTATTTATTTTAACGCAACTGTCGAGAGTATTTTTTATTTATTTATTAGTTGTCTTGTATTTTAGTGTAGTTATTATTTTACACTGTCTTATAATATTTGATAGCCGAATAAAAAACTTATAACCAAAAAAAAAAAAATGAGTGTCTTCACCTTTTTAGGAATGAGGAATGTTTTTCCTTGCGTAAGCGCTAAATCATATCCTTGCAAGACTTAACAATATCAGTTGTCAAACCATCTGCACCAGCTGCCTTGTCCGTTCTTAGTATTTTGTTGTTGTACCCTCTGATACAATCCTCAGCATGTCCTTTGTCTGAGTGTTCCAATAAATTTTCATCATGTAAATTTATTTGCAAATTCAATGACCTCTAATATTTTGTTGTTGTAATGAAACTGTTCAATTTTTAATCACCTGTCACTATTGCTACATAAATCTAATACTAGTTATTATAAGTTACAAGGAATTTGGGTCCTACAAAGCTAAGAGCTACGTGCCTAGACTTCAAATATATTAATATATGTGATCTTTGTTTAAACTATCGTTTGAATAAGGGTTTGGCAGAATGCTTGTATTAATTTGGCGACTTTGGTAACACTTTGATTTATAGTAGGCAAAGCATTCTAATAATTAGATAAAGCTTGAAGCGGACATCTTTAAAGTTTTTATATATAAAAATGCAGGTTCCTAAGTATTTATGATCTCACAACAAAATAAAAACAATGTTATTGTTTATGGAACTTTATATTTATGAAATACATTTATTATGGTATCTATTGTTCTTGAAAATATAAATACTTTTTTAATATTTGGCTATTCTACTATAAACCAATATGTATATATATATATATACTATATATATATATTGTTTTATACCAAAGCAATAATTTTATCATTACTGTTTGATAAAGAGTTTTGCTGTCGATCTATATCATAACTTGATGCAAAATAGACTAAATAAAATATTTTCGAATGTTTATTAAAAACTATACCATTGGCTAAAGAAACTTCTTATGTTGCAGCACTGTGAATGGAAGATACTTTTCACAATTAACTTTTACACATTATGTTGTTTTTATTATATTTAATTCGTTTAAAATAATACTTTTTTTACGCCTTAATGGATGTTTTTGTGGTCTCTCATGTTGACATGCATTTAGTTTTATTGACCATTATATCGTAGATTTTCAGACAGAAATAATTATAAACTATATAGTGTTTATATATATATATATATCTATATATATATATATATATATATATACCTTATAAAAAAAATGGAAAAAAAAAAAGAAAGAATAAAATATTCGACTCAGCAACCAATGAGAGACATCGCTTCTATGACGAAAATATATATTTTTTAAATAGATGAAACAAGGACATCATAAAAGAAATACTTGTCATCCCTATGGAGTCAAAATATTAATATCAAATCTTAAGGAATTGAAAGAGGGAGAGTTGATAAAAGTAATATGCAATGGCGTCATTGTAAGGGTCTCATTTTTCAAAAAAATATCATATAGAAGAACAATCATTTTATGTTCCCCTATAACATCATTGAGCTCTTGAAGTCAATTTAATTGTTCTTCTTTTTATGAGTATCCCGTTATTATAATTTCGATGAGCTTTGCTCACTCCGTATTAAATACAAAACTCTTTTAAATTATTCAGAACTCTTCAAATCCTGTTCATACCAAGGTCTGTATAATAAGGTCTGGCCAATACAAAAACAAGAATTGTACTCAATGACGTCACCGGAGAACGAATTGAAATAAATATATACATTTATTATATTCGTTCTCCGGTGACGTCATTGAGTACAATTCTTAGTATTGCCCAGACCTTATTTACAGACCTTGGACCATACAACAGTCCATTGCTAGAATAACTTAATATCAGCAAAGTAAATACCACCGCCGCATGCACGTAGGAAATCCTAATAGGCAATAGAAATAAATGTCTAAAAGAGGCCTTATTTATGTAGAAGAATATAAATTATTATTTTAACAAATATATATTTAAAATAAACTCATAAATCAAAAGTTTTTTTTTTCTTGGAGAAGGCGGAGAATAGAGAGATAGAGAGAGAGAGAGAGGGAAAGAGATATATAGGTATTCCTTATCCTACGGCGAGGTCTTCCCTCTACATAGGCACTTCGACAGCAGTTCAGAAATGCTTATTCATAAATAATTAATAATGATATAATCTTTTTGTGTTCTTTTCCTTACTCGTTGTAAATTATAGCTCATGTTTTATGTGTGTTTGCCCAGTGGTCAAACAATTAAAGCTCATTAAAGTATTCTTCCTTCTTCTTCTTAAGTGGTACAACTTCTTTAGCTTGTTAAATTGTATAAAAACTTGGTTGGATTGTTACGAGAAGGAGAGAATACAGTTATTTATGAGATTTTCTTTTGTTAGTAGTAGGGGGATAAAAATATAAATTTGTTCATGTAACAAAGAGGGATATTTCCAATAATAAAAATCAAAAAAATGCAGGCTTGTTGATCGGAGTTTTTTTCTGATCGGCGATCAATAGCGATATAGTGATATTTGATCGCCGATCGGAGTATCACAAAAGGTCCTTATCTTTATATCTTTTGATCGTAAGAAAATCACTAAAAATTAGCGATCCGATCAATTTGTATAAACTAACTAAAAAATAAAAAAATGTTTGTAATAAGGATTTTTGAGACAAACCCTAATTTCTTAAAACTTAACTAGCTGTCACGTTGACCAAAATCCATTCCAACAACTAATATTTGTTTAGAAAACACAAAATACAGACTAATACTAATGGAAAAAGCCAGTGTGTGCTATCCTGATATATCTTTTGTCCTAAAATCAGGCTTGGGAGCGATCAGGAAAAAAATAGCGATCCGATCAAAAATAGTGATCAAAATTCTTTGCGATATAACGCTGATATACGATCAGGGATTTTTCCGCTCAGCGATCCGATCAATTTAATTGCGATCAACAAAAAAATTACCTATGTAATACCAAGCTTGTGAACGGAACGCAACTTTTTTTTAACGCTGAACGTTGAACGCAAAAAAAGAGTGTGCGTTCAGCGTTCAATTTTCCAAACATTTCAATGTAGTTTTGATTAAGTATTTTTTTCTGGATATACACAAGGGGATGGAATGCTATGAGAAGAATTATAAACTACTCTCCCAAGAACTTTCTATAGAATAGTAAAGTACTTTTTTTAAAAATTACCCCAAGTGACAAAAATTTACACACATAAACAACTTATTTAGTATTTAGGTATGCAACAATTGTGAAATAAGTTGAGATTAAGTCTGACTACGGTATATTCATCCCGTCTGTGGACTCGGAATCATGGATTTGCTCATTTAATGGACTCGGATTCGTGGACTCGATAACTTAAACATAAAGACTCGGATATCCCTTGGATATCCGAGTTCTTAACTTTGTTGCAGGACAGCTTCATTTTCTTGAGTGAGAGTTCCTCATTCCTCCTCAATAGTAAACTCATAATTTTTTTTCGTTGACGGGCTTCTTGATGGACCTGTCAGAAGGACTTGGGGAGGGTGATCCAGGGATGAAGAGTGAAGGAACAGCTTGAGACATAAGCTTCTTCCAAGCAAGGATGCCAAGTAGCTTAGCATGAATATTCCTTTGGAAGTCATCTGGAGTAAAATGACGATCGCGGATCTTTGTATTCTTTAGGCAAAATGATTTGTTATCGGTTGTCGTTCGCGAACGATGAACGACATAATTTTTGACGAACGACAATAAAAAATTCCTATCTTTCGTTTTAGGCGCCAAAAAAATAAAGATTTTTGTTTTCCATGGGAAAAAATTTCCCATTTTTACCGTTTTTTTGTTCTTTAAGACTGGAATTTAAACATCATAAAAAGAAGTTATTTTTAAGTCATTTCATAGTGTGCCCATGTTATTTCTTATGAAAAGTAGTTCCTTAAAAAGTCGTCATTGCATTGACATTACCATTTTTTCCCTTTGCTATTCCTTAAGGCTTGGTATTCAAACTTCATAAAGATAAATTATTTTTGAAACCATTTCATAGAAAACATAGAGTGCCGAAGATATATTGGTAGTGATGAATATTAGAGTATTAATTTGATCTCCGTTGATGGAGGAAAAACAGCAAAAGAAAAACTATTTGTCATATTCAAACTACGAAAAAATGCCATGGAACAAAAAAAACCCGGAAAAATGGGGATAGGAGCACTCGAGAGTTAAAATCCAAAGAATATTTCAAAATTTTGAAAAAATTGTGAAATATTTTAATAGTTACCCTAACGATATGTTTTATAATATACCTCTTGTTTTTTTTTTAATTAAAAACTATAATGTTTTTTTTACTTATATATTATATTTTTATATAATTTATATCTATTATCTAAGCAATGAAGGAGAAACGAAAAAAAAGGTCAGCATTTTTGTTCTATAATATGCTGATACACAGAAGATGTTAGTATTGTATTGTGATGACATATTACAACTTATTTTGTGGGATATTACAAGGCTTCATTTTAGTAGGAATAAATTGTTCTAAAAAAAGGAAAATTAGCTTCTGTTTAAAAATAGCTAAAAAGCACCATCCTCAACTCAAGGACATATGTGGCTGTACGACTGACGGACGGCAAGACCATTCAAAGTGAATATATCCGAACTATATTTTTGCAGCGGCTGCAAGATCCTAGGATTTCACGCTTAACATCTCCATGTAGAACGATGTGAAGAGGTCGGATGCAAAATTACAAAAATATAAATACACATTTTTTTTATGCCTTAAACTTAATTATAATTATTTATAGTAAATACATTTACTGTTAAAATAAAATTGTCCGTCCAATTGTTAAATTTGCTATGTTTAATATTAATTATTTACTAAATTAATAGTTGTTGCGTATCATTGTTTTTACCGTGTTGTGTTAAGGCTTTATAATCTGACTCTGATGTTGGATTTTATATACTTTACATTCGTTTTTACTCATTGTATTTTTTATTATATATATAATAGCGTAAAAAAGATTTTATTCGAATTGATATGATTAAAAATAGGAAATAAGTAATGCTATATTTTTTTAACTAATAAAATCATACATTTTACTCTCTCACATTCAAATTATTACAATAAAAATATCATCGAAAATATGTATAAAATAGTACAATTATATTTAGAATATCATGTAAAACACCTTAAAGACATGCCGTTAAAAGATCAGATATAAAAACAGTACAGGCAATCACTAATAAAACAGGTTTTCTTGATACGCTTCTTATCCGTCAACGGCTAGTGACGTATTGCTTGTTGTGTTAAGACTTTGGGCGTCATGAGTGAAAAGTGTTATTAGATTTTCCTCTGAGAAGCTGTTGAATTCCCTCGTTGCGAAGCCCACTAATCCAATAACCGAACGTCCTTCCAGTCTCCTCAGAGTATCCACAATCGACTGAAGCTTGGCTAGATAGTAGATAGGGACAGTGGGAATCTCCTTAAGCCACTCATGCGCGTCAATCATTAATGCTTTATTTACTTGTCTAAATTATAAAATAAATATAATTCACAACTTTTTATATCGATTTCATTTCTTAGCCCTACTTGGACCGATATAATTATTTATTTTTTGTGTTGTAATCATTATTCAGCAATGAACACGGACAAATGCTAACGATGTAAAAGGCAGGAGGAGGCAAATGCTCAATATTAAAACATTTCATCACCTACTATTAATGGATTCTACACTCTAACGACTACATTGTTAATGTAATTTAAAAAAATGCATATATACCAGAAACGGAATCAGTAGAAAAAACATGTTTGACCTAATTTTTTGTTTACTTAACCTTTTTAATGAATAAACATACAAACTTGATAGTGTATTTATGTTTTCTATTTATTATAGAAATATAGATTAACGGTTAATTTATTAAAGTTGGAAAATGGCGTGATTTTTTCATTTGGTAATAGTATTTTTTTTTACGGTTATAATTTTTTTTATTCGGCTATCAAATATTATAAGACAGTGTAAAATATTAACTACACTAAAATACAAGACAACTAATAAATAAATAAATAAAATACTCTCGACAGTTGTGTTAAAATAAATAACATGAATGAACATTGTAGAACATAATTACTTTCAAGAGATTATAACCTTATATACATGGACGAAACAGCGTTTATTTATTCTTTAAAAAATCCCGATGACGTCTTAAAATAGTATTTTCGATATTTTTCTACGTCACATGGTCAGAGTAGTGATCCATTTATTGCCAGATAAATAAAACAAAATAGAATATCTCTTTTTTTTGTTCTAAAAGCAGTCTTCTATTCAATTGAATTTGGAATAATAGGAGTCACTTCACAGGATTAACCAATGACGTCATGGAGTAGGCAAATGACGAAGAGATAATAAGAATTTTGGAGGCATTTCTTCTTTCTGAATTGCTGATTTTCACTCTTCAACAGCTGCGAGTGACGTCAAACTTTGAAGCATTTTGCCAACTGTTTTTTTTAATATTTTCCTCTCTCCCTTTCTCTCAACCAATCACGATAAAAACAAAGCGTGTAGTCTCAATTAAACGTGCCGATTTCTATCGTTTAGGGCGAAAGTTCGACTCCCTTAAGGGTAATTCAATATTGATCAAACAAATAAAAAAATGTATTGCTAAAACGTTAATTCTAATGCGCAGAGCTGTAATTCCATCGAAACAAAAGGTAAAAAATAAGAGCTTAAAAATAGCTATTTTTATTTGGTAAAATGAGAGTACTAAATAAAACAAGTAATCCTTTTTTCTTTTCTTTCTAGGTTCGCTTACTGTCATAACAAGTGATAAAGCAATGATTAAATACCATAAAAATATATAATTATATATTTGTATATTTCCTACATTTTCTCTAAATATTCAATAACTAAAACCCTTTACTTCATAATGAAAACATTGATGTTTAAAAGTGGTATTAAATATTGTCGTGCGGTACCATTAAAAAGTATTATATTATATTTTATTCTTCATAGATTCACTTTCCAAAATACTAGTCCTTATCAATGTAAATAAATCACCTTATAAGTGAGAAAAGTAGTAAAGCACTGATTTTCAACCTACTAAAGATGTGTCCCCTTAAGAAATGTTCAAAAGACTCGCATCCTCTTAACTTGTATTTGATGACGAGTTACATAATAGTATGCCTCTCTTAAACGATGATCCACTGCTTGCCCACTGACGTCCAGTCGGACACAACCCCATTTATATTTTTTGATTGCATTTGTCCTTCTATGAGATAATCTCGCGACCCCAAGAATGACGGTCGAAAAGGCCTTCGAGTTGTTACGATTATATAAGGAGAACCCTCGTGTTCAAGTGATTGTTTATTTCCAATTAATCGTACACTGACGAAGAGATGAATGCGTTCCTAGTAAAATAAATACAAGATATTATTAAATAATTAAGAAACACATGAACTTCTTTACTTTGATCGGGGGATTCCATGACATTGTGATATCTAAAACTTCAGCTGGACGATGCCCACTAATGTTCATGGACAATTAACTGTCAATAACATATTTTGTGGACAATAAACTGTAAATACATAAAAAGTGTGTGCATTTGGTTGTGATCCTTAAAGAACAACAGCACATAAATACATTAGAAGAGTGCATGTTTCATTCAATCAGACGTGACAGCAATTATTATTCAGACATTATATTTTCCCGTTTCCCCTTTTCTGCAAAATTAGTAAAGCAATAAAGTTTTTTATTTGTCTGTTATTGAAATCATGTAGCATTTTTTTTCATAAATATTGGATGACAACAAGGAGCGGGTGATTTTCATTGCTTTCATGAGACTGAGGAATTGCACTTTAAATAATATGTGTGTCTCAGTAACAAGAAAGCATTTATTCAACCGAACAATAAAAGGGTAAAATATTAACTTCATATAAATAAGGAGAAAAGTGTCACGTGGACATTTGTATATTGGCTGTTCGGGGATTTCGATGTCAAGTCATATTAATATTTCATTAAAATATTTGTCAGTGGAGAGCAAATCAAGGGGTTTTCTAGATATTTTTAAACATGCATTATATTAATTTGGCAAATACGTCGATATGTCAATCAATTTAAATCTGAAATTAGTGGAAGGAGAAGTGATAATATTATTATTAAAGACAGTATTCAACTATAAGGGACCTCGATAGCCGTCTACGTTAATGTTGGGGGCGCATGTTCGAATCCCTAGAGGGGATGGCCATTTTTGGGTCTACCTCATTGATAAACTAATTAATGCTATAATGCTTACTTATATCCTGTCGGATGCAATTATATCGACCATATAGGCAAAAAATAACTTTTCTTATGATGACAAGGATTTTTTTTTGTCGAATGTTCGAAGGCTGAATACGCTTACACAATTAGCTAACATGTTCCTTTAACATTGTACTTTATTTTATCATTTCATAAAAAAAATATAGAAAAGTGTAAACTAATAGAGGATCTTGTTGTGGTCCCTCACATCGACAAAGTGCCGAAACCAGAACGAACCAGTTAATGGCAAAATATATGGGCTATTATTGCCATGGGCCAAGAAGGTATTGTTACTTTTTCAATTGCATTGTGTTGCTGACTTGTTTTATTAATAACCAAGAGGAAAATATCCGTTTTGGTCAACCTTATTGAAAAGGTCACGTAGTTTTGTAGACTAATTTAAACCGTTATTCATTTTCACGCCGAGGCAATGGAACCAAAAGTCATGAAAAGTTTTTTTATATATCAATATTTATTTTTCGTGCCCAAAAACTATATCCAATAAGGCCTATTTGCCTAAAGAATCCTACGCGTACAGCACAAGTCACATGAATATCGTCATTTTTGAGCTAAAAAATAGTCTTTTTGAAACCTCTAGTGGCTAGTGCCGTCACAAAAAATGCCCTTTGAAAGCTGAAACTTTCCAAAATCACATTTTTTCATTAATAAACAGCAGAAAATTGCGTGGATTGACCTAAGAACGGACAGACTTAGGTTTATATAGTAATAAATAATTAAGCATAGGCATAACTATATCATTAAATAATTCTCAAACTATCAACACTATACACATAATTTATTTTTGGAACGAGAAGCCACTTTATCATAACTCATATATATATATAAATATGTCTACGCTTTATTTGGATATTTAATTAGAACAAATAAGGAATAATTGAATATATTTATACTTTGGCCACGTAAGTTCTTAAAATATAATCAAAGTATGACATTTCAATTTTCTTATTCAATTATTTATTCAATAAGCAACATGAAATTAATGAACTTTACAGCAACAACAAAAGAATAATAAGAATATCAAAAATATGTGGTAAAGTAACACAAATACATAGATACAAAAAGAAGACCGGTAAGAAATAAATAAAACACAATATTATAGCTATAAAGAATAATATATTTTAATATACGATAATGGCATATCATTAAATCATTTTTAAAGCCTTTAGATGACGTTTGACAGTATGATAAAACGCCATTGATGTCAGAAAACATACCATTTTACGTAGAGTATGGTAAACAGCAATAAATCCTTCTTTTTAAACTTGGAAGGAGATAATATTTTTGCTTAAACCTCGTCCAATAAACAATGGTATAAGTATCTCAAAGAGAAAATGCTCGCTGATTTTATCCTTTTTAATGATTTTTAATAAATTAGCAAAAATAAAAGTTGTTTTTGATATATATATTTCAATACATTTTTAAATACATCTAATCACAATGCCTTTTGATATGTTTAAGGAGAAAGGTATAATAAAAATGTGGTGGTTCTTAAAGGATTGATATAAAAACAGGCAAATTCATAAAAAATAACAATATTAAAATCAAAAGCCTGCAAAGCTGTATCAACTCTTAAAATATTATCAATGTAACTTCGTGTTTTGTATAAAAAATTCAAAGAAAAAACGCCTTGTTTGTTAACTATGTTGTTGTTGCAGATCTAAGAGTGTCTTTGCTTTGGACCACGTATCTTCGTATCCTTGCTGGAATGCAACCTCCGTTGACACTGCATGCAAAAATAAAAATAAATGATTCAGGTTGACGGGCCACACACATATATATATATATATATATATATATATATATATATCCCCCCTTCACTTTGTGGTATTCTTCCACTACACGAGGATAGTCAGTAAAGAGAAGGGGGTGAAATATGCAGAGACGCATAAAGTTTATTGCAGAAGCTTCGTTTAAGCGAGTATTGAATCTTTAATGACGAAAGGATACGAATAAAAAAAAGGGGATAGAGCCCTGTTTTCCGTATTAGCGCTTTGAATTTTTTTTTGTGTATAAAAATAGCATAGACTTTCATATAATATAGTAACGTGTGCATAAAGCAAGGGGGGGGGGAGGATTCTCAGGAGTCAATGACCTCATTCTCTCTCTCGTAGTCTTTGTTTTTGATATCTGCATAAGTGAAACTAACGGTTTTTTATTTTCCTTTATTCATATTATGCAATAGGTTAATATTAACATAATTTTATTGTGTTAAGGCGTGTTAAACTCTCAATGTTGGGGGTGCAGGTTCGAATCCCGAGAGGGGGTAGTCAATATTGGTCAGCCTCATTGATAATATCCTAGGTTCAATATACTATTTTAATGCTTTAATGCTTATTTATATCCTGTTGGAAGCTGCAATTCTATCGAAACATATAGGCAAAAAATATTATTTTATTAAACGTAACTTAAAATTTATATTTCGAACAAATTGGTGGAGCTCGATAGCCTTGCGTGTTAGGGCGTGTTCACTCTCAATGTTGGGGGTGCAGATTCGAATCCCGAGAGGGGTGGTCTATTTAAACAGCCTCATTGATAAGATCTTAGGTTCGATAGATCAATTTTAACGCTATAATGCAGGGTCGGGAATAGTGGCCCGTGGGCCAATTTTGGCCCGCCATAAATTTTGTCTGACCCGCGAGATGACATAAATTTGATGTAAAAACATTCTCTTATATATATATTTAGATAGATAGATAATAAAATAAATATAAAAAAATAGCTATGGCCCGCGATGCCATTGACTAAAAAAAATTGGCCCGCGTCCAAACGTAATTGCCAACACCTGCTATAATGCTTATTTATATCCTGCCGGATACTGCAATTCTATCGAACCATATAGACCATTTTACTAGCTGCGTCTGCAATATATTTAGCTTCACATGTCAAAGTTCCTATGGTCTAAAGGTATAACGTATCACAATGTTGGATAATGTTTGCAATTTCTTCCATCGACACATCAAATGAAATATCAAGATATTTGATTTTAGAGAATTTAACAAAATTATATAAATAAATATAAATTTGCTTAAATTCTGTAATATCAAATATCTTAATATTTTTTTTGATTTAAATTAATTTGTTATATTAATATAAATGTCATTTCTTAACTTTTATTTTAATTTTTATTCATACCAATTAAATTATTTTTTTAAAGACTAGCTGAGGTCAGTTTTTAACAAATTTTTAAATCAACAACTTCTTATGAAATATTTTGTTTACTTCATTGTTGTACACCATTATTTTATACCTACCAAAACATAATTTTACATTTATTAACTACGTATATTTAAAAATCGCCCCATTTTTTCTTAGGATTGTGGACAAAATGGTAAAAACTGTTACGTTAAACATATGAATTTTATGATTTTAGTGTTTTGTTACATAGTTTATGAAGGTCTCTATCAAATTATCTCCTTTAATGCTTGTCTTTTAGTTGTTTAATATGAATGAATAAAGATACCTCGTTTTTGAGTAAAAATAATACTTTTTCTCCTCGTTTATGCAATTATTTATTTTTATTTTTTACATACATACATGTCCATGGATCCAGAGTAGTTGCATAGAAAACTTAAATAAAACCTTATTTTTCCTTATAATTACAGTTACAAGGCTCATTTAAAAAGAATATAGAAATATAATATTTTAACGCTATAATGCTTATTTATATCCAGTCGGATGCAATTCTATCGAACCATATAGGCAAAAAAATAAAAAATAATATATATATATATATATAGAAAAACGTTAATTTAGAATTTATAAATTTAATGAAATCACATACTTTTATATGAACTGTAAAAACCCGACTTAATCAGGGTAGAAGTTTAGAAAAAAATATTATGTTTGATAATATCACTTTTTATTTTTTTAAACTTTTTATTTAGTCATCAACTTATGAATTTCAATGAATTACATATAAAAGGAAACATTTTGGATCTAATGTCTACTTATGAAAAATGAACAAAAAGGGAGTGCAATAGCCTTGTACGTTCAGGGTGTTCAACTCTCAATGTTGGGGGCGCAGGTTCGAATCTCGAAGGGGGTGGTCATTTTTGATCAACTCATTGATAAGGTCTTAGGTTCGAGTGACTAATTTAATGCTATAATGCTTATTTATGTCCTGTCGGATATTGCAATTCTATCGAACCAAATAGGCAAAAGAAAAGTTGTAGTTAAGAGAATGAATTAAAAATATTTGTCTTAAGCTAAATGTTCACGAAGTACCAAAATTAAATTTCATATTAATCTTAACTGAATGGATATAACATGAAATCCAAGGGCATATATATATATATATATATATATAACATTGTTTTGAGGATAACTGTTTATAAACCGAATATAAATAAAGTATTCTGTTTTTTTCGTTCGTAATTATATTTTGCTCAAAAAATCATATTTGAAGTAGAAAAGTGAAAAAAAACAAAAATATTTGTTCATATAAGAAACATTGATATAGAGATCCGTCTTAAAACATTGTTTTTTTAGAGTTACAAAGCTCATGCAAGAGTCTCACTGTACCATCAGTATTGTTGGGCACTTAGCACAGTTGGAGTCCACTTTCAGGAGTCAATAATGCTAAACCAAGCAAAAGAAAAAAATATTTATTTAAGCCTATTAATCAGTAATGATCGATTTGCCCTTCCATTGCCATCCAGTAGTATTCATCGGTCATGGAGCTATACAAATGTTAAAGCAGATTTGAATTTACATTTAAACCAATATCAAAAGAAATATGGCTACCAATGAACAATGTAGGGGCAATTTGTACTATTTGTATAGACCAAGGAACCTCTCAACAGTAGTACAATTCACATTTACACAATTAAGTAGTCTCCATAAATAATCAAGACAAGGACTTTACCCAATACATAAAAAAGAGGAGCTGAATGTCGTTATACTAGCCGCGTCTGCTAATATTTAGTTTCACATTTCAAAGTTCCTATGGTCTAAATGTATAATGTATCACAATGCTAGATAATGTTTGCAATTCTTCCATCGACACATTTAAATCTAGAGAAATATTAGATGTTTTATATTAAAGAATTTAAGCATATATATATATATTCATATATATATGTACATATATAAAAAATATATACATACATACATACACACACACATTTTAAAGAATTTCAGTATATATATATACGAGGTTGTTTTGGATAATGATGCAATCAGTTTATATCTTGCAAATTATTGCATCAATCTTCTATATCATAGACTTAAATTAAGCTCAGACAAATTGGATTGATTTCTTTTTTATGTATCAAAAACGATTTAGAACTTTGTTTTGTATGAAAATCAAGCTTTTGTTTTTGTTATTTTGTAACATTGGGTCAATTTTCTAAAAAAAGAGAAATGTTGCGCATCCACAAGTTCGTCGAGGACCTCGCCAATGCCAGGAGACTCCCAAGGAGATTAAGACCATGGTCGACACGGCCTTTGAGGTCAACAGCATCTCCCAAAGCCAAATCTACCGTATTTCAGCATTAGTTAAGGCTGGGAAGGACTCTTCAGAGACGAGGAGCACGAACGGGAGGAGGAAGGTCCGTACCGACGACTTTATTGAGGCTGTGAGGGTGTACGTGGAGGCCGACCGTCGGGTGACAATGGAGGAACTGGCTATCAAGTTCGAGACGTCGATCAACACCATTTTCACGTCCTCCATGACGATCTTGGGCTCTCAATCAAGTCAGCAAGATGGATCCCCAAGGATCACAAAATGAAGAGAGTGAGGTGCGCACAAGCCTTCTTGAAACTCAATTTTGAGCTCGGATTGGAGTTTCTGGACAAGATTGTGACGATGGATGAAACCTCTATGTCTTTCTTCCCTCCTGAGTCAAACGAGGGTCATCTCAACGGCTCCCGAAGGGCTCCAATCCGCCCCTGAAGTTCAAGCGGCAATAATCCAGGAAGAAACAGATAGTTCTCAGCTTCTTCGACAACTGCGGCGTGATCTTCCAGCACTATCTCCCGGTGAGGACCTCCGTCACCGCGGCCGTGTTCAAGGATGTCATGAACATGTTTTTAAAGAAATTCAAGGAGAAGCGACCTGAAATGGCCAATAGAGACTGGTACTTCCACTTCAACAATGCTCCGTGCCACACGGCAAATAGCACAAAGGAGTTCTTAGCCAAGAAGGGGATCAAGGTCATCGATCATCCACCCTACTCTCCTGACCTTGCCCCCTGCAGACTTCTTCTACTTCCCCATCATGAAGAAGATGCTCGAGGGCGTGGAGATCGTCGACAAGAGCGTCCAGAAGGAGTGGACCCGGGTCGGGAGGACCATCCCAGAAGACAGGTTCCGTGAGGCCTTCAGGAAGTGGGTTGAGAGTTGGGAGAAATGTATTCGAATCGGCGGAAGTCATGAGGAAAAGATTGTGAAAGTTGTTTTCGTTATAATTGAAATATATTTTATGATTTTTTTTCCCGCATATTTATATAGAATACCGCCTATATTATATAATATATTATATATATATATATATATATATATATATATATAATAATAGTAATGAAAGGCTTAAAGTGTATTCATCACGTGACATTACTGGCTTATGAACCCAATGAGTAGATTTGAACATAAACTATTAGTACTTTTGACATCAAATATCAAGAAAGTTCCCTTCATATATGAATCACGCTCTCTGAAATGTCTCTTTAAGCCATATAGAACTATTTTTTTAGAACAAATGACGTCATATATTAAAATACACCACTGAAACTCCTCGACTTAAACGATTGACATTTATTTTTGTTGTTGTTGATGCTTCATTTTGTAATATCAATAAAAATAAAAGTATGCCGAAAGGTAATATTTATTATCAACTCATAAATATTTACATATCAAAAATTATAACAGAATCAATATCAAATATACGTTTTTTTCTATGTATACATATAAGGATAAATTTTCACATATACAAACCAAAAAATATAACAGAATCAATATCAAATATACAGTTTTTTTCTATGTATACATATAAGGAGAAATTATTACATATTACAAACTACATGAAGGTTTTATATATGTGATAGTTCATGTTCCTTTGTGATGATACCAAAGAAATAAAAAGATATAAAGAGCTCTTATTCCCTTAATCTGCATTTTGTGGTCATAAACAAAGTAATCTGTATTACGTCATCGAAAGCTGATCATAGAGATAGAATATATCTCTATGATCAGCTTACAATGACGTATACAGATTACTTTGTTATATTGGACACACAGAATACAGCTGAACGACGATGTTTCTTCTGCTATTGAAGGGAAATAGCTCTCTATATCTTTATTTTTCTATGGAGGATACAAACAAAAGTACACTCTATATAAAATCATATTTGAGGATTTATCCCCTAACGATTCATTAAAATAAGTTCTTTTAATAAATAATATATATTCCTCAATCTAACTTCCTATTTTCTTTTCTCTTGGAGCATGAGATGAGTATTCTTTTGCATGAATTCAGACTAATAAATCGATATAAGAGGGGATTCAACATTTTCCCTAGCATACAAAAACCACACATATATATATATATATACTCCCATCACCCACTTTTTCGCCCTATTGAAGATGTTTATCCTTATTTTTTGTTTATACTTATGAGTTAACATCATTCCACCCAACCCCCCCCCCTCTCCTTACCCACAGTATTTTCTTTACATATTCTTTATTTCTTTTTTTCTCGAGAAGATGAATACTCTGTGTACATTATATTACATAGTATGTATACAAGTGTGTATGTAGTGGAATAGACCTCATAAGGGCCACTCAATGCTCCTAAATACTTATCTAGATAATTACTCTTTCCTTGGTACAATGAAAAAATGCGGAATCATTTCCAAGTGAGATATCAAGTTACAAAACTCTGGGGCAAACTAAGCCTTATTTTGGTTGAATAATCCTTGTCTAAGATGTATCCTTTCCATAAAAAATGCATCTTTTAGTCATATAACCAGCTTTATAACCGAAATAAGTATTTTTCGTTTAAAGATCTAGGTATTGATATGTCTGAAAATTGTGAATCATTGGAGTCCTTTTCTTGCGTCTGCATTTTTTGGGTTATAAAATTATATATATTTTGTTATCTTAAAAATGGTAAATGAAATGCAGCATCAGATAACATATAAAAATAAAAAAATATTTTAGACTGTTGTGTTAACAAAACCATAACTAAATAACGAGTCGGACGCGTTATACCCAAGATCTTTTACCCAAAGTCGGAAGTTTTAGAGCAAAAGCTGTGTACAAAGTTGCTTGGAGCTTTGAATATTTATCTCCAAGTAGCTTCAGGGATACATAGGCTTTTTAATTACTTATTGCAGCCCTGATTGCTCTTTGTTTCGTTGGTCACGATCAATCTCAACAGAAAACCTATAAAATGTATGCTCTCAGAAATTTCAATTCTATTATATAACAGAAGAGATTTTAATAACCGAACTCAATACTGAGGAGGAAAAAAAAATATAAAATAGGTAACAAGAGGGTCATTAATTTAAAACTTAGATTTGTATATAAATTAGCATTAAATAAAATAAATATGAGGTACAGAATGATAAGAATCGTATAAATGTGTTTGATAAAGATTTGAAGCAAAACCATGGATTGATATTACATACATACTTATTTGCTTTTATAGCTGGAAATATCAAAGCAAAAGTTTATTTTATAGTAGTCAAATATATTCAATTATTAAGCATATATAAGGGACATTTAACAACTTTTAAACTATATAATACACTGTTTTATATAAAAACTAGAGGAATATATACACTCAGAGAGTGCAAACCTCCGCCGTCACGGGGTCCTTATGAACCTTCCGAGGCGGATTTTTCACGACTGGGGCGGTGTAGAGGGGACGGGGGAGGGTTCCCCTCGACGGAAATTCCGAGAGGAAAAGACGCTCCGGCACCCGATTTTACAGCATAGCGACATCTATTGGCAGAGTAGGCTAACTTGAAATAGTTCTTAGTATTTAGTCGTTTTGCATCTTAATTCTGCACTCAGAGATGCCAAAATTTAATCACTTGTTACTTTTGACATTTCCAACAACTCCACCAAGTTTCATCCGAACCGTTCGTACTTTTTGAGTATCCTGCTGACAAACCAACAAACCAACGCCAGTGAAAACAATACCTCCTTCGGCGGAGGTAATAACTGATATGTCAAGGAAAGCTATTTCAATTGAGTGAAAATGGTTGAAACTTAATTTGTCAAAAAATGTAGACTAGATCTTCAAAATATAACATAATATATGCCGAGATATGAACAAGGAAGGGTATTTATAACTTAGAGATTGAGAATTGCATTGAAAAAAACGAGTATATTTTTCCATGGTAATATATTTATTTGATAGTTAAGGATTGGAAATAAATAAGTATATTTTTCCATGGTATTATAGATTAGTTGTATAGAAAATTATTGGTAAATAAATAACCTTATGTGTCAATTATTTTTTTTGGAATATGTGTCAGTTATATAAGAAAAAGATCAGTTGTTATCAGTAAAAATACTTTTTTTATTGACTCAAAACAAAACAAATCATTACTTATTATATAAACAATACATTGTATTATATTTGATACGACGTAAACTATAATTTTGGATTTTAAAATAATTTATTTATATTTAAAACTTACTTTTTTTGTCACTCAAAACAAATAGAATAGTGTGTTTTGATTTTTTTATGTTGTTCCAGTTTTTTCAAAAGAGGAGACTAAATGTAATACATAAAACATCATTCTTAGTAGGGTAACAAGTAAAAATTGATGTCTTTACGTTTTTGATAAAATACAGATATATTGTAGTTCAATAAAAAACTTACATATTCAAAGTAAGACGTTTCACAATTAAATTACTGGCATTTTTTGCGTGCTCGGTTCTATAAATCGTGTTTTTTCTCGTTGGTTCGCAGCATGTTTATTTTATTTGAAGTGGCAATATATTTATATATTTATATATATCAAAATAAGATTTAAAATCCAGTTTTTATAGAGCCAACTTATCAAGTGGATCCTTAGTTATGTAAATTTTTATTAATTAATTCAAGTTTAACGCCAAACTCTTGGTCTCTTCATATTTTTGTATTATTTTACTTATCATGTAACATGATAGTTTTATTTTTATTTATGTTTTTACTTTATTTAATAATTATTTCAAATAAACAATCATTTTTCGTTGTTGTTATTTTTGTATTTTACAAGATAAAAATCGTATCTCTTATATTTTTTTTGTTCGTTGTAAGCATGTACGTCTAGATATCGTATTAATCTTTTAAAAGCACACGCTCATAAATATATTATTTTTGTTTTGTATATGAGAGAAGTGTTAAAAATAGCAGCAGCTCTAGAGCATAAGCAATATGTCATGTTTGATTACAGAAGAGCTTACACTCTTATATTTCCTCTTGCAACTCAGATTAAATTTCGTCTTGAAAATGCTTTTTAGCTGGCGTTAAGGATCTGTTGGGTCATGTATTTTTTTGGTTTGTAGGAAGACAGGGTCTAATTAGTCACTCTGACATGTTGACACGGCTGTTGAATATATTTAAGCAAGGAAGAGCTTAGGCTACCAGGAAATAAATAAATATATATGTGCATGAACGTTCATTAACAAAGTTTACTCGTATTAAAATAATGATTTTTTATAATAACCAAAAAACGATGATTTTTTTCTTGGCCAACCGGCGGACGGCATTTCAGAGTGAACAAAAGATTTAATTCAGGGAAATACAAACGCAACTATTAAATACACAAGTATATATTATATAAGTCATATAAAATTATTCAAGTGATAGATTTTCTTTTCTTTGTAAAACATTGAATGTATATTGATTAAAGGTAAAATCGCTGCGACGTCAAAGTCTTCCGACGATCTCTTCACGTATATGATTATTTGCACTTTTTGATGATGGCGTTGACTTATGATTGCTCTTCTCCGCAGAAGAAGGGTAAAAGTCTTCTCTTCCGATCTCCGCTTCGTATTTTTCCTGGAGAGTCTCCTAACAAGATTAAAGATTTCACGAACCAAAGTGTATCTCTAAAAAGATATTATCCGTTGTTTCTGCCCTTTGAAGAACTTGTCTCGCACCTGTAACCGATTGTGTGAATAACTGACACCTTCGATAATTGATCTAAACTGATGTGTTTTTCATAAACGACAATTCTTTATATACAAAGAGGAGCATGTAAGCAAATAGGAGTGATAAACAAATAAGAGCAGAGAGACATAGAGAATCAGCTACACACCTTCAGAGTTCTCGAGAGGAGACGGTATTCAGGCATTTTTCTGCCGCGAAAATACTTGTTTTAACATCTTTGATCCTACCTTGTGCTTCTCTTTGGATTCTTCTTGTAACTAAAAAATTTTACATGGACTCATGGCATTTGTTTTAAGGCATTTTATTATGTCAGGCGTAGAACGCCTGATGCTTTCATTTAAAATGGCAGTAAGGGTATCTAGATACCTTATCTTTGCGTTTCCCATTCGTTAATTAATAAATGAATTGTGGGATGATTTGAGAGAAAGTATATATTTATGATATAGTTTTGAAATGAGCGCGATAGCCGTGTGTGTTAAGGCGTGTTCAACTCTCAATAATGAGGGCGCAGGTTCGAATACCCCCTAGAGGGGATGGTTATTTTTGGTCTACCTCATTGATAAGATCCTAGGTTAGAGTGATTAATTTGAATGCTATAATGTTTATTTATATCCTGCCGGATGCAATTCTATCGAACCAAATAGGCAAAAAACAAAAATATTGTAGTAAAAAATGAAATAACTGTTATATTCTATTATCAATTTATTCATGTATATAAATAAAGAATGAGTTTTGAATGGATTTTACAATTTGTGCAATTCATTAGTAAAACTTTGTATGTGCATATAACAACTGGCTAATAAGTGATTTTATGTTCTATATATTTAATAAATAACGAAACAAACAGACATACAAATATATTTGAAGATAGTATACTAACTGTTTCTAAGCCTCTTGGTCGTTCTTCAAAAATTACTACGTATGGTGGTGTTCTGCCTTCTTATAATGATACAAATTATAATGATATGTTAGCCTACAAATCCTATCTTCAAGTCTCATAAATCTTCTGAAGGAATAATGCCTCTGATGTGCCTTCTTAAAACAGTTGACTGAAGAGCGTGTTAGATTGATCAATTGTCTGGTCAAGACAGTGAGGAGGTTGAGGGGGGAAGAGGGGGTACTTTTTGACGTATGGCTCGATGTAAGGCGAAGGGTAGTAATCAAATAGAATAAGACTTTTTGATATTTGAACCGACCTTTACATTTAATAACTAATAAAACCTTAAATTAATTATCTAAGAGATATGCTTTTTAGTGATAGTTGATATGAAAAAAATAGTGTCTTCTAATAAAAGCATAATTATTATTTTTCATCCAATCGATTTTAATTCATAGAAATCTTATGTGTAATCCTTATGCATTTATATTAATAATTATTTTCGATTTCATGTAAAGCAAAGTTCTCTTTCAGGGCTATTTACATGCAGTTTGAATCAATATCTGCAATCGATATTGTTCTTCATCACCTCAAATTCAAAAAGTGTGCATTCTACGTCTTGTTCTCTTCATTTCTTATGGTTATATTTTTAAGCCAACCAAAAAAAGCCTTGATTTTTTCCAATGTGCTCTTGGAGATGCTATTTAAAATGTCTAAAAATACACACACTGTCCAACAACAAGAACGAAAAAAATAATCTATATTGCAGACATACACTATTTTGCACAAATAAAACTTTTAATATTTTAGTTAAATTGGCTGACGGTGAAAGGTCATATATGTGGCAGAGGGCTCCATTTAGTGCAAGGTTGTGATAGTCCCTCTGGCTCTTCTGGTTTGTCTCTTTCACATACGACCGTTCCAGTGAGGTGGGCCCAATCTAGGAGGCTAAACAAACAAACAAGTTGCACTACTTTGTCCGGTCCTACTTGGAGAATATGACCAATCGCTTCTCTCATAGCACCAAGCAGTCTCTCTCATCAACAGCATCAAGGATAAATTCAATCAGATAGAAGCCATCGCAGATAGGAACTAACTATCATCATTTTCTTAGCCCATCTTCCGGTTTTGGCCGCAGCCGGCGGCTACGTTAAATAGATACTCTTCTAAAATATCTTAAAAGAGATATTATTTTTTAATCACTAAATATTAAAAAAA
>CP045904.1:16531138-16557270 GCA_013387185.1 Caligus rogercresseyi
CTTCAGCAAGGTCCTTTTATTTCATTCTTTAACTATATTATTTTATTCGTAATTACAACAACAGTTTCCCAAAATAAGCTGGGAACATGATAAAAGCACAAACAAATTTTGTACTTATATGCTGATATGCAATCGTTAAAGCTAAACAATATCCTAACCTTTCAATTTTCATTTAAAGATATGTTTCACACAAATGGGAGGGCTTATCAATTAATGTGTTGGTAAAGTTTTCCAAATGGGACGGTAACGGTGTTTGCGTGCCTTTAATTTGTACAAAACATATTGAACTTTTGTTATAACAAAATTAAAATCCTCTTCGTGTGGACCTACAATATTAAAAGCAAGATTTTTGAGGCCTTAGCAATACACCAATTTGAATAAACTTTAATTGATACGGTATTTCGAACATCCCTCATTGCCATACAATCAGATAAAAATGGTCGAGCGGTTCCTATGGTTTTTGCAAAAGAAACCAGTTTTTCTTCAGCTGTTCTACCGTGTATGCTGCCTATTGTTAAAATATTGGTTTTTATTTTATATTTGAAACCAATACATTGAAAAATTTATTTTTGATTCGCCAGACATTTTAATATTTTGTAATGGGGCTTTTCTTTGAACTTATCTCCCTGTTTTTAGAACGATTAGAAGACAACAGTCGACGGACATATGACAATTGCCATAGAGAAGTAATGGTGGCCAAAAATAGCCTGAGGGATCTATGTTATTTGAGAAGAAGTCTTGAGAACTAGTGGTGAAGGTAAATACGTACTTTAAAAAGGTATGCCTGACGTGAGACGAGGGAGTCTCTTTAGTCCACGAGTTCTGTCGAATTAGCAGATCCATACCAGTTTTTATTAGAAAACTCTATCAATTAATTATGAGGCAGCTCTATTTTAACAATAGCTATCGGCTCTTTTTTTCATCTAACATTACACGGGAGAAAATATGATAAAGATTTTATATTGCGCTTATAGTATAATTTTCTGTGAAAGGTGAAGGGTTTTGTAATTCGGACCAACAATAGATTTCTCTATATTGATTGCCTAGCTTCTTTATCTCTTTCTATTAAAAAACACCCGATAAGACGGTACATAGTTCCCTCAATGATCCTAAGTCTCAGTTGTATGTGGGTCAAAGAATAGCCCATAATAATATTAATATATTACATGTTTAATAAAGAAAAGTCCGGGACACTTTCATGCGTCACTTAAAATGTGAGAATGCTCAATTTAAACACAGAAATATAGCTGTATGGGCTATTTTATAGGCGTAATGGAATAGCGGAGAACCTTACCGCAGCTCAAGCCACTCTGGACGCTCCAAAACGCACCAAAGAAAAAATGTGGAAGGAGGAGCGGCTAAATGATGCCCACTCAAAATCATTCACTCATTTATTGAGGTCGATGACCTTAGGGCAATAATGATTGTAGCCGCTGCACGCTACCCAGTCCTGCAAATTAAGATTCCGAACGCAACATCAGATAATATGAAATGGGCAGAAATGTTGTACGATTCCTGGGCTTTACGTTCAATTCACTTTTTGATGTCTGCAAAGAGATTTTTAAAGAAAATATCGGCGTTTTCTAACGAGCGATAGATCGATAATTTATATTTAGGTCACTTTTGAACAACAAAGTTGAAATATAATGGTCATTATATGAACTCATAAGAGTTTATATATTTGTTATATATGTGTATTTTTTATTTATTACACTTTATTCTATGAAAAATTGCTTTTATGTAGGAAAGGGTTAAGTCATTATATAGACGGATCAAGCGTCTTCCAAGTCAGCCAATTTCGTTACAGTTCTGAGATATATATTTTGTAGGAGTATGCCCTTACGCCATTCCCCAGAACTATCGTGTAAAACCTCACGGGTCATATACCTATACCCTAATATTCAACACAGAATGTGTCAGATTCTGTCAAAGACACTCTTTCACACTTTATGAATGACGTGAAACTCGGAGCCATGACAAAAATTCAGAAAACCATAAAGAAGAACAATTATCAAATCAAGATATAAGAATGCTGGAGACAACTTGGTGCTAAGCCACGTAATGCACGGACCTAAGTAAAGAACATCAAGAACACATGATACACTAGAATGAAGTCCAATGATCCTTGACTTTTGATATGTTGTTTTTCACTATCAAACTCAACTCCCCCCCCCCCCCCCCAAATATTTAAGGCTGTCCATTTTGGGCCCCGTCTTTATGGGTCACCCTGTACCTACATATACATATATGTAGGTATAATCACACTTATAATGGTCCTATATGTAGAAGGAAGAGCTCACTTGTCTTAGGGTTCTTTCCCATTAAGTTTCCTTGCCTGACGTAAAGATATGACTTGTATTAAGTTGTATTACTCGTAGAGAGTAGTTAAACAAAATATGTAGTATGTGTTTATAGACACATGGAAATAAAACAAATGATGGCAAGGTCCTCTAATTGCCCTTGTCTCTTCCCACTCTTGCAGAAACAAAAGCATGGACGGCATTCAAAAAGAGAATCGTAGAAAGGATTTGACAGGTTTTTCTTATTATTCTTTTTTTATGTGAGCTCTTTTGAATGGGATTTCAATGATTGAAGGGTAGCAAGAGATGTGAGTGTTTTTAAATGGTTAGGTGACTTTTATAGCAGGGTTCCCTTAATTAGTAAAGTTGAAGTAACTTAATAAATCATTGATATATTTTAAATTGTAAGGGTTGAAAATAAAAATAGGAAACCTTTGCGTTGAAACAATAAAATAATTGAGTACTAAAAAGACATAATAAAACATCATTTGGATATTTTATATTTAAAAATTACAATTGCTTCAGATTGGTGCCTAAGATTTGGGGATCCATTATTTGTTTTAATTATAAATTACGTATAGAATACTACATATGTAAAGAATCTTGGACTCAATTAGCATCTGCTCCAGGGATAACTAAAGATTAGCGATATTTGCAGGACTCAGCTGATATTTGATCATAAATCACGCAACCTATTCATATGCATACACATTCCTCGTTTTCGATTTACGATTCCCATCCCTCGTATTCGATTTAGGACTTCCCATCCCTCGTATTCGATTTAGGACTTCCCATCCCTCGTATTCGATTTAGGACTTCCCATCCCTCGTCTCCCTTATAGGGTTCCGTCCCTCGTCTCCCTTATAGGAGTTCCGTCCCTCGTCACCGCCTCTTTGTTGATGTTTATGCATATGAATAGGTTGCGTGAGTCATGCTCAAAGTATCAGCTGAATCCTGCAAAAAACGCTCTTTAGCTATCCCCTGGAGCAGATGGTAATTGAGTCCAGAATCTCTATTTATAACAGCTTTTTATATAGACAGACCGCAAAAAAATGACCCAATTTTCTCTGGGCCTATTAAAGTATTTCCATAATTAATGAGAAATTATTTAAAGTGGTCGCATATTGGGATCATCGCCCAATAGGCTTCCAAGGACAGGAAAGTACAGTATTTTAATACTAATTTGCATTAAGGAGATTTAATCTAGCAATATGAATTTTTTATATATGAAGGATAAAAAGTACTTCAAACTTTATCAAAATGGAATTTTCATTTAAAAAAAAGTTTTTTTTTCTCTTGACCCAGTGGGCATATATTTCAACAAATTAAATCAAAGATATACAAAAGGTTTGTACAGACACGTATTGTATAATGATCAATAAATAACACTTATTTAAACGAAACAAATATAAGAAAACATTCAAATAATTTAAAACAATCATATTAATAAAGGCATTTCAATAAAATTCATATCTGTAATAAAAATTTGAATACAAAGAAGCAATTGAATTATAAAAGAAAGATCTTTGTTTTTATGTATTCTCATTTTGTATAATATGTTTTGGACTTTTGTTATGACAGCGTCACATTTGGCGTTCCTTGTGAACGCTAGAAATCTTCCTCAGAAGTTAATAAAAAGTTCATAGTTTTTGTATATTTGCCTTTATGTAGTCTAGGTTTTTTAATAAGAAACATTTTGCAATACCCAATGTTAAGAAATCGTAAAATTTTCTTTTATTTCCTCTGAAATTGTTTACTTTGATATTCATTCATATAAAAGACACAAAAAATAACGAATGTTGGAGGCGCAGGTTCGAATCCCGAGAGGGGATGGTCATTTTTGGTTCCCTCATTGATAAGATCCTAGGTTCGATAAACTAATTTTAATGATAGTATGCTTATTAATATCCAGTCGGATGCAATTCTATCGAACCATATAGGTAAAAAAAATGTTATCTTTATCTTTTCTCAATGATAGAAACCCCGATTGGGTTCATTCTCAGAAACATGATTAACTCATATAAATCCAACATGAATGAGTATGTTCTTATAATATATTCATGTCATTCACTAATGATACCAACGATGATCCATGCTCTGTTGTTGGTATTCAATTCTCAAGGATGCTTTGATTTGTATCAAAGCATTTTTTTGATTATATCATACGCCCATGATTTTTTGGCTGTTGATATCTTTATTTTGATCAACTCATATTATTATTATTCAAAGGCACTCAAGTCTGAGTAAGTAAGTAACTTACAAAAATGAGGGGTTCCAGACGCTAACCTTGAAAATTCATTTATATATGATTTCTAAAAATATGCATTATGAGTTTTTTTCTTTCTTTTTCTCTTAAAGATAAAAAAATAATGTCTATGGAAGGAATTGATGGATCTGTTTCTTTCATGATAGGAAGGAACTAAGTGTAGATAAGAGAAAAGTGTAACGAATCATTAAGACACAATGAACTCAAGAGTCGACATTTTATCCATACTAAAATAATATTAATCGAAGCTATGTGTTGACATCTAACTGATTGCAAAAAGATACTTTATTTATTTTGTCAAATATCATAGATTTAAATTCCCAATTCATCTGCGACATGTACATGGGACATGGGCCGGAGATTTGATAAAGTTTATTCCTTCAAATTCTCTCAAATACCTCAAACTCACCAAATCGACAATAAGACGACAACAACGTTTTTTATTGAAAAATAAATAATTCTTAATAAGTCATTTTATATTATTGTTTTATCTTTAGAAGGTAATTTTGAATTATAATGTTCATTTATGTTTTGTTTTTAACGTAACCGTCTTAAGATTGTGTTTTTATCGCCTACTTTCTAGTGTATTCTTATTTCTTACACTGTGTAGATTTTAGCTAATAAATAAACATCTTAACCAAAACAATATATATATCATAGATTTTGAATACCTGATCCTATAATTTAGAAGAAAAAAACATTGTATGACTGCCCAAAAAGTATTTCATTGGTACTTTAATGATAAAAAGGGTATCTTAAATGGACATAATATTTTAAATGAAAGAAAAGCAGAACAGTAAATATAGTCGAAAAATTTCAAATTGCGTAGCCAGTAGAATTCTTTAAATCTGGAAAAAGGAAGTTTTTGCACGCAAATTAATTACTTTATATATTGGTTCTTAATAAGTTAAATTCGCTAATAATATACTAAATCACGTGTTTTTACCTAATATTTCTGAATTGTTAAGCAAATAAGTTTTGCAGGAGTAGGTTTTGGACTTTTTGAATGTCGTTTGAATCCCATTCAGTGTGTTAAAATCAAACTGAAATTTATACATGTATTTTAATTATTTAATTATATACCAATATATATTATTGGATTCCTACACCTTGAAAACTGCTAAAGTACTTTTTGAAACTTATTAATTTGGTGTCTGAGATGTACTTTACTTTCATAAAGCATCACTTCATGTATCGTTATCCTATTTTATTTAATTAACCCTTGTGTGGTCTTAGGATTTTGGTCACCCTGCCCACCCTACGAGTCAAAATTGACCCAACTCTACAAAAGCTTTTAATAAAGATGCTTCTTTGGTTTTTGTTACCCCAAAATTTTTTGAAATAAAAAGTAACTTGTAACCCATCACAAAGAACATAAATGGCTGAGTTTTTCCCTTTTCACAATAAATATTTGAAGTTTTAGTCCTCTTTTAGGAGTGGGTCAACAATGACTCTAAGACAACCATGTTAACTTTTTTTGTAAAGCCTTAATGTGATTCGGCATCAAGTTATTTTTCACTCATTACATTGGTATATTTAGGAAAAGTCGCAGAATTTGAAGGTGAACGAATGTTAAAATGGTTCTTCGGCTTTTAAAAGTGTATACGGGTCAAATTGGATCCGTGCATAATTGGATGACCAAAGGAGTTCGATAGCCGTGTGCGTTAGGCGTGTTCAACTCTCAATGTTGGGGGCGGTGGTTCAAATACTCCCGAGAGGGGATGGTCATTTTTTGTCTACCTCATTGATAAGATCCTTGGTTCAAGCGACTCATTTACACGCTAATATATCCTGTCAGATGCAATTCTATCGAACCATATAGACAATATTTATATATATTTTTTTTCGGTTATAAAATTCTTTATTATGTTATCTAAAAAACGAGTAAATAAAATACAACGGATAACAATAAAATAAATAAAAATATTTTAGACAGTCGTGTTTAAAAAAACCCATAATTGAACATTATAGAACAAATTACTATTTAAAAATTATAACCTTATATAAAAAGCAAAAAATAATTTTTTCTGTAACAAGCGACGATGACTTTTAAAATCCTCTTTAAAGCATTCAGTGTTCTGCTGCCATTGATGGCACATAACGAATTAGGCCTCCAGCCCACTCCCACGAAGAAGATTCTGCGTTGGAACTCTTAGAGAAAGAGCCGAATATATATTAGATATAATGCTTATTTATATCCAGTCCGATGCAATTCTATCGAACCATATTAGCAAAAAATGTATGACCAACATTATTTAACTTGCAACTCATTTTCTACAAAATGATATCAAATAAGCTGGAGGTTGTCTTTTTAAATATTTGCTTATTTAACGTGCGTTGCCTCTTTATTATGTTTGCATGGAAATAGCTTTCGTCAGTACACAAGCCAATAAATATAGATTTTCACTTATATTACCTATTAAGCCTACCTTTCCTCATGCACATATTGAGTATTGATGATCTCTTTCAATATCTATTTTTTGAAGTGTATTGACTTTCAATGACATATTAAAGCCTTACTGCCTTCACAAAAGAGTTACTTTTTTAACCCCTCTTGAAAATATTCATGCGAACCTATGAAATATGTGAAAAGAGGGCTAAAGTCTTTTTTTAAATATATATATTGAAAAAAGCTATTTGAAGTTGCATCTCATAAGAAGCAAAAAGAAAAATATTGGCTAATTGTTTTGCTGTATTATTCAGTTATTACTAAACCTAACGAAATTGTCATTATTTTTTAATAAATTAAACCCAGTCACCCACAATTAACAATGTTGCAGTAAATACTATTATATTAATAATAACAGTTATAATCCAATAAACTCAAAATGTGTATTTATTTAACAAAAAATAGTGTTGCCAGGTTGATTGAAGAAGTGCAACCCATAGAATTAGGTATCCTAAGATTGCTCGTTCCACTTCTTGTCCTGGTGTCCAGGTCCAGAGGACATCACTGAGAGGGGAATTTGGAAGGTTGGCAGCCAACTTCCAAGGAGTCATCCCTGACTGCCGAACAACAATCTCGTTTATTGTTGGGATACCCGCTCTGTCGAGGAGGTCAGCCGTCCTCATTCTATCTGACCTCCAGACGCCTAGGAGGACACGGACGATATCGTTAAGAGCGACTTGTGCTCTGCCGTTCCAGTTATGTGACTGTGGGGTCAGTCCCTGTCTCTGTCAGGAGCGCACAGGTCTACTTACCCAGGCACAAGTATGGGCCTCGCCAATACAATGACTTTGCCAACGTTATACAGGACAAGTCCCCTAGGCATTGAGACTCCCAGGATGATTTCGACTCTCCTCCTTAATTCAGATGCGACCCTGGCGTCATGCATTTCGAAGCCATTACAACCCCCCATATGGTGATACCAAGGATCTCTAGGAGTGACAATGATGAGGAGCTATCTTTTGTGTCTTGTCGGTGTTTAGACAAAGTCCAGTCCTCTTGGCGTATTCTGTGACACTACGGGATAAATTGCCCATCGCCCTCTCGACCTCAGGCACGAGGATGCAGCGATTAGACCAGATGGTATGTCATCAGCGTAGATGCTGATGGCAACGCTCACCTCGGAGTTTGTATTTAATATATATTAAATTGTATGTTTTTGGGGATAATCAGTTTATGCATTTTAAACGTACATCTACCATCTGTTCTGTATGATCTCGGCCTTAAATATATATTTGTAAGAATTTAAGTTATATCATTTCACATATGTATATGTTTGCTATGTTTCATATAGATTCGATGCCTTGTACTATCGCGTGTAAACGACCATTATTATGAATTGACTATTACATAATGTTTATGATTATCATCACTATTTTATATTTCTTGTTCAGTCAACATAAATACGATGTTTATAGATTAGTATCTCATTTTTTGTTCACTGCTAAGGAAGCGGAGATAAGATATCTTTGAAGATTGTATCCAGTTTGAGCATAGCTTTTCACGTGTATCCTGCAGTTTCATACACATGCAAGCGGATCCATCGCATACCATCTTCGTATTCGTGATTGTTAAGGAAACTACATATCCATTTCCTGAATCAATGTTATATAATTGCATAGACACCAGAGTGAATGCAATAATATTCGAGGACCAAACTGCGATCCGAAAAAATAAAAGTCATTCGTTTGAAATTTACTTTAGGTATATATACCTATAGATGCATGGTCATTTATTTAATTTCATACATAACATAAATATACAATACTAAATAAAAAGAGCAAGAGGTTATGATACGAATCATAAATAAAACATTGTAGTTGAAATTAACCCTCTGAAGCAACACCCATCACATCATTAAACTCATAATCTAAATTATTTAAAGTGGAATTGATTAACACTTAAAAACCCAAATTTCGTAATTGTATATAAGAAATCTTTTATTGAACGAGTCCTCGATGATATCATTTGAAGTCCTCTTATACCTTCTACAATGAATCTCAACGAGAGTAAAAAAACAGGACATTGAGAAAAACTTAACTCAAAATAAATATGGTTAATATGAAAGGTTTTATTGACCAAAAAGACGAAATTTTCTTCTTACTTATTCAAAAGGAAAATTTTATAGAATAAAAAGTCACATTTTCAATGCCGCTTTGATATGTTTCTGAGTTTATTTTCACGGATTTATCAGTTTTGTCAAGTATGGTGAGAAGAAAAATCAATTTCAAATATTACAAAGTTCATCTTGTTAATAAGACCTAAAAATAAAAGGAATTGACCATAGAGATATAAATTTAGAGAGCTTTTGATAGTAGAGAAACATCGTCGTTCAGCTGTATTCTGTGCACAAACAACACAGTAATTGTACTACTTCATATCGTATCTCATCATAAATATAGAAATTTGTTTATATTGGCAATATGACGTATACTCTGAAGAATCCAATAAACTTTCTATGTCGTTTATATCTATGGTATAAACAGGGATGGGCAAACTTTTGACTTGCGGCCACTATGGGCTATAAATTTGAAAAAGGGGCCCACAGCAGTACATTGACTGTCCACTTTCCTTTTCTTTGGTCCGCTCATTTTTTACAGAAGGGCTCAAATGGCAATGAGAATTTCAAGAGAGAATAAAAAGTAAGGCGGAGCATAAAGTCAGCGCGCCATCTGTTGGTGAAACTCAGTTTTTGTAGGACGACGTAATGAATGTTTTATGAAGCCTTATTATTTTATTTACTGGACAAGCCGACGGGCCGGATTAAATTGACTAACGGCCGTATACGGCCCGTGGACCTTAGTTTGTCCATGTTGGCTTATGTAGACAGATCCTTATAGTTGGGCTCTCAATATACTACAAAGACATAAAAAATATAATAATACGTAGTGAGTGGCATAAACAGGCGTATGAGTATTAATCAGTAAACGCTGAAAGACTACATACTGTATCACTAAACGAATGTAAAGGCTTTTTAATCTACAACTAACTGTTGATTATAATCGTAAAGCTGATCATAAATAAAGAGGGATTCGTTTTATTTGGCCAATATGACGTATTGTCTCACAAAGATTCTAATAAGCTCTCTAGTCCTTTATATATCTTTGGTGGACAGATCCTTATTGTTGGTTCTCAATAATATTATTATTATACTACAAAGATATAAAACGAATACTACATGTAGTAGTGGCATAACAAAGGCGATACAAGTATTCTCAGTAAACGCTGGAAGACTACCATCCTTAGAAATACGAATGTATAACTTTTAATCATAAACTAAACCCTTGAATTATATATTTTTATAATACCAATTGATCTTTTATTATTATTAGCGCTCATTTTCTAGGACCAATCATTTTAGAGTCCCATTGTCCTTAGAGTTCTCTATTACTTTAGAATTTTCTAACATATAATTCTACCTAATATATATATAGTATATATAATATTATATATATATATATATATATATTATTCTATATATAATATTAGATTATTAAGCATCTATACTATATATATATATATATAATGAGAATACACACTCTCAAGAGAAGAGAAGATAAAAAGAAGAAGGAGGACCTACTCCGTCCTCTCCTCCTCTTACGTAGGAGGAGAATACCTCTAAGAACATAAACATTTCTAATCATCCTTCTATGTAAGGAAACTCTAGGAAGAAGATGATAAATGTATGGATGATTATTTTTATTGCTCCGGCTCACTTCCTGCTACTATGTAGGTAGTAGTATATTAGGAGACGACGTATTATTGTTATTATAAGTAGGAGACATCTTTTTTCCTTCAGGAATAATAATGACATTTTCATGAGTTATTATTAATATTTTATTCCTATAGTCTTTCATCTCCTTCACTGGCCCCCAAAAAAGAGAGGTTTTCCTCATGGAGTTCTATTTAAAAACTTTTATTGAATGATTTTTTTTTTTGTTTTTGTGTTCCTAAATAAGAAAAAAAAATATGATGTCATAACTACGTCATGTTGCCAACAGCTCTTAATTATATGAGGAAAGTAACATCTTCAAGGACTCATTATAAATATAATATCTTTAACTTTTAATGTCATTTTTTAAATCATTTATTAAGTTCTCAAAAATAATAGTTTATCAGTAATTAATCCCAAAGCACAGATATGATATATATGTATGATATATATAATATTATATATTAATAACCAACAGACAAAGTAGTGCTTCTTTATACCAAATATTGCATAAACATACATAGCAACTGTAATTATTGTTTTTGTGTAGGTTTTGCATTATATGATCATATTTATAAGAAGGTCACTAAATGAGACAATATAATTATAATATTATTTGTGTGCTTAGTGGATTCAATAGAATACATCCAACAGAATATAAATAAGCATTATAGCGTGTATTAGTCTATCGAAACCTAGAATCTTATCAATGAGGTGACCTTAAGTTGACCTTCCCTTCTCGGGATTCGAACTTAGTCCCCCTACATTGGAGTTGAAAACACCTTAACACATGTGCTATTGCACAACTTACTGATATATGTATTATATATATATAATTAATATATAAATCAATGTTTATTTTTTTGCCTATATGGTTCGAACCTAGGATCTTATCAATGAGGTTCTCTCAGGATTCGAACTTACCTACATTAGAATTGAAAACGCATTACCGCACTGTGCTATCGCTTATGGATATATATATGTATATGTATAAATTATATATATATATATATAAATGTATATATATATAATGTATATATATATAATATATAAATGATATATATATATTTATAATAAATATATATAGTATATATATAATTATATATATATATATATCAATTAGTTGTTTTTTGCCTATATGGTTCGAACCTAGGATCTTATCAATGAGGTACGAACCAAAGTGACCATCCCCTCTCAGGAGTATTCAAAGCTGGTCCCCCAACATTGAGAGATGACACGCTGTACGCACACGACATTCTGTATCCAACGTCCTGTTATCTCATCTCATGTTATTTCTGAAAATTACCTAAAACCCTAGCATATAAACTGGCATTAATTTCATTATGACTTTGCATTATTCTCAATATGCATTTGGAGTCTCTCCAAATACATTGCATTTCCATCTTTGGAGCCTTGCATCACTTTGTTTATTAATCACCTTAATTAAATTAGAAATTTTTTATGCCAATATTTTTTTTACTATTATGGCCAATGGTCATTTGTATTATGGATTTTTTTTTTGGCTCTTGGTGTTTATTTTTTTAAAACATGACTTAATATGCAGTTTATTTGCAAATACTATGTATGGATGTGTATTGTACAGGGTGTGATCGCCTTTGAGTGACCTTTTTAACGTAGCGTTCAACTCAATATATCCCTGATATAAATAAAGATATAAATTTAAACTTTCAAGGGATGTCTCATTTATCAGTATACTTATCTAATAAATCGCCGATGGCTTCCATAATATCCTCTATGTTGGGACCTGACCCATCTGCAGCCCTCTTCACTTTCTCCTTTGGTATGTTGGTTGAACACCTCCCTGATGGAAGTGATGAGGGACGTGTTGTGAGGAGACTTATTGGTGTCCCTCTGAACCGCGCCCCATGCAAAATCCAGAGTATTTAAATCTTGAAAGCTGGGGGATACAAATCTTTCGGTCAGAAGTGTGGAAAGTTCTCTTCGCACTTCTTTCGTGACAATTTGTAGGTGTGGACGGTGCACACTACTGTTGTCAGATTTAAGGCCTCTCACACCGTCAACCTCCTCATCCGTGCAGGATACCACCGATTTTCAGGACGTCCGCTTTTTTGTTTTCATTCAGGCCGGCTTCTAACACATAGTACTGTATCCGTTCCCTACGTTACTCCAAAGCCCCCAAAACCGTTAGTGACAAAATGACAGAAACTTTGTTGACATCGTAATGGCGGACATCACGGAATCAAAAACCAACCATCGATGTTTTTTTTAATTATCTGTTTGTTACTGAATAACTTACAATCTCTGAGTTGTAAACAAACCATAGTTTTTGGCAGACAGACAGTTACGTCATGGATCAAATGATCCATGGAACAAGCACGTGTGCCTAACATGATACAGGGATATATATATATATATATATGTTATATATATAGGTTTGTAAAGGTATATATATAGCGATCGCACCCTGATCGTAAGTAAATTATAGCTTCTTTAGTCTTAAAAATCAAAATAAATATTTTGAAATTATTATATCATAATTTATATATATTTTTATTCATGCTGACAATCAAATGATATAATCATTACAAAATTCATGTCATTTTGAGTGTATACATCATGGAATATTGTGAGATTTCAATAATTATAGTCCCATCGTCTTTAAACATGTTTTAATTTAAAATAAATCAATTGTTTTTGGTAACATAAAGTCCCAGTTTGAAATGACACAATATAAAGTTTAAAACAAACAACAACATTAAACCATTATATATATATATATATATACCTATATTCTATAATATATAATATATATAAACATATATCTACCTATATTGATAATATATATAATATATATATATATATATATATATACATACATATATGAAAACGATTAGCTTTGGTTTTTATATATTTATGTGCATGTGTAAAACTGAACTATGAAATCTATATTATTAAATATAATTATGTTCGTTTGTTTCCCTACATCTCCCGAATGATTCATTAGATCTTGACGAAATTTTATTTGTATAGTCTTGAGAGCTCAGGGAGTGGTTTATGTGGGTTTGTAAACTCCTGGAAAAATTCGTCATCGCTATATATATTTGCCAAAACGTTATTATCGATTTTTTAAAATTTCCAAGTTAGATTTTAACTAAATTTTCTGTGGACTATATTACGATGATAGACGTGTTTATTTGGGTGTTTACTGGAAAATTCGTTTTTTATATGATTACTTAAAAATAAGTATTTATTTCCCTGTCTTTCAGAGGCATGACCGTTGTCAAGTGCTCGAAGGGTGGCAAAGATAATTGCCCAGGGTGTCTAGATCCTTGTAGTTCTTAAAGCGTCATCTATATTTAACTTTTTTTTTGTTTACTCTTATTAATATTTTATTATTTTTTTATTAAATAAAAACTCTTTTTCTACCTCTATTATTCATGGTAGCTTCAAAGTCCCTTAATTATTATATGAACATTTTCTAAGTACATGAATTGATGCTGTGACTTCTTCTCATTACAAACCTCAGACGTTGTTTAAGGGTGAATGAATCAGAATGAGTTTGTTTCTGGGATTAACAATGGTTCCTTAGTGTTACTCTTGTGGTTTGAGTTAAAATGATTATCTCTCTGTTTGTTTTTTTTATATGTTTGTTCAGACGCAACATACAGATTAATTGAAAGAATAGTCTAATACATAGGTATGCAGATGTTAATTTCCGTTATGAAGATACCCGATTTGTACATAAACATGACTCAGATATATGACAGAGAAATCATCGGATCCTAACCTTAATATTTATATTATATATATATATATATATATATACGAAAGCGGGATGGTGTCGTTGTAGATCCTGCCACAATTCTTCCATGGTTCGTAAAATCTGATCAAGTCTGCAGAAATTTGTAGGTGTGCGGTGAACTTTGATCCATCATAGATATTTTTAGAGAACCCAATTCTTTTTTTCCAGCTTTCAGGAAGCTTCAGAAGTTTCATATATTTGAGGCACATTATATTCATCTTTTATATCAGGACTATAAGGATCATTTTCAGATGCCAAGGCTTTAAGAGTATTTGTTTATTAGCAGACCGTTGTAAGGCGAAACGAAATCTTCCGTCATGAAGAATAGATCCGTCATCCGCACTGTGGAGAGTGAAATCACGCTCTTTAATAACCCGTTCTTCAAGTTCTCCAGGCTTTCCTAAAGTTTTGTAAAAGTATCTTTTTAGATAGTTTTTGGCGTATCATATCTATGGTAGAATCGCACTCAAATGATGGGGCATTCCTCCAAAGAATTCTCTGTAGGCATCCCCAAACAACTGAAATATTTGACGACACAGAATTAGTTAGATCCGAGCAAAAACCGAAGCCACCATGATATATCATGGAGAGTAACTGATCTTCTCCACATTAAAGACGGACGGTTGAATATATCAATAATTACTTTATTGTATATTTTTGGAACGATATTAGATAATTGGGTAATGCCAATAAATGAATTTTAATAAAATAATTACGGAATAATAAGTCCTATATACAGGGTTCGTAATAAGTCCGGGAAGTGGGACTTTACGACACTGTAGTTTCTATTGTGTTTGGATTTTCGTGCTTAAAACCGATAGATACGTTTTCAGCTTCATCAAAACAAGTTCATTTTTACAACAAAGTTTCTGTCAACGTTCTTCCAGCATCATGAGCAATTTCCGTGACACTATAGTTGCCTTTCATTGCGCGGGGTTGAGTAATTATGATATTGTCAAGAAGCTCAAGGACATAAAGTGACCTACAAGCTTGTTTACAACATGGTCAAACGGTACAAGGAGACCGGAAAAACATCCGACAGGCCCAGGAGTGGCCGACCAATGTCTGTGAGAACCCAGGCGTGTGTGAAGAGGATCCGCGAGAAGATCAGGAGGAACCCTGCAAGAAGCCTGGAAAGATGGCCAAAGAGGAAAATATGAGCGAGGGGTCGATGAGAAATCTAGTGAAAAAGGATCTGGGGATGACTCCATATAAGAAGATAAGGCTTCAACTTCTTTCTGAGGCCACAATTGAGAAGCGAAGAGAACGAGGCCGAATTCTTCTGAAAAAACTGAAGTCTGGCACGCAGGGTCCAGTTTTTTACACAGACGAAAAATTGTTACAGTTCAGGCGGTGTACAATTCCCATAATGATCGGATTTTGGCCAAGAACAGTACTGACATTCCTGTCAAGGTTCGCGGAGTCTTCCGACGTCAAAAACCAAAGTCTGTGATGGTCTGGGCAGGAGTTATGTCAGATGGGGAAAATAACACTCTCATATTTGTCCCCGAGGGTGTCAAGATTAACAAGGAGGTCTCCTGTCAATGTTAAATGACCAAGTACAGCCATGGATCAAGGCTGAGTATGGGGAAACCTTCTTCACTTTTCAGCAAGACTCTGCCCCAGCCCATGGGTCCAAACTTGTCCAAGAATGGTGCAAGCAGAATTTTCCTGCCTTTTGGGACAAATTTCCCTGGCCACCTTCAAGCCCTGATCTCAACGTTATGGACTTCTCCATGTGATCCATACTTGAGAGCAAGGCTTGTGCTTCGCCCCACCGAAATTTGACCACCTTAAAAGAGGCTCTCGTGAAGGAATGGGGAAAAATCAGAGAAGAAACGGTGCGTGCAGCTTGCCAACAGGTCCGTGGACGTCTTGAAGCTGTACTGCGTGAGAATGGCGGACATTTTGAAAAATTGTAAATAGTTGTGTTGGTACGACCTTTAAGAAAGTTTCTACCAAGTTCTGCAAATTTTCAGTGAGAAATATACTATTTAAGACTACATTTCTCTCTTCCCGGACTTATTACGCACCCTGTATATACAGTCAGACACATTTTTTGTGCAATAAAACCACAGGTTTTATTGTACTTACCTAGATATGTATTAATAATTGCCATTTGTTATTTGGATATTTGCAGGGGTTAGAGTAGTGGCATTAAATCATTATGTATGAGGAGCAGGCAGGGAGTGTCTTTGTGTAGATATTTCATTCCATGTAATTGACTAATATGTGAGCAATTTTAAAGAACATTATAAACATTTATTGTTTAACATTTTTTAAGGAGTAATACAAAATCATCCTGTGGAGGGATTTTGATAATTGTTTATACTGTTTTTTTTTAAATAAAAGGATAATTATCTCCAATTATGGTCATTCGTGATTTTTAAATATCCTTCTCTCAAGGTTGCTGAAACATGTATCTCTGTTTGCAAGGCAAAGAATCATGTGCACGTGTTGACAGGGACTTTTAAGAGAAGAATACATGTCCACCAAACGTCTTTTTTCTTTTCATTGACATACATAGTGTTTATGGTGTTGGAAACCATAAATAACACACATTTTTGAAATAATATGTTGGCATTTACAAGGCTCTGGTGCATGTGTTGAGAGTCGGAACATTAACGGATGATTTTTAATGAATAGTGGTCTTCAAGAAGATCAATTTATCTTTAAGGAATGTTAGACATGATGTAATCAACTTTAACATAATATGGTTTTATTTGAATACACTTATCTCAGAATGTTCATTAAGGAAGATCTTTTATAAAAATAGAATGAAGACTCTGAGAAAAGATGGCCAAGCTTTTTCGACATTAGCGGTGTCCGTTCAATACAAGAGGGTCGTTAAAGCTGTAGCATCATGACAAATGATAAATCCCCTTAATGTTAATAAAAATCCTACCTTTTCTTTTGGCTGTTGACTTCCATAATGTGTTTTTTACTTGAATGTTATTATCTGTATTATAAAGTTTCGGCACTTTTCAAGAATATCGTCCAGAGGGTTAAGGTTGTGTGATAAATTTTAAAGTTCCAGTTGTAAAGCTACCACTGTAAAATAAGAAAAAGAACAGAACAAAAAAAGAGGCTTTCAATATTTTAGGGTGCTATTTACCGGCAGTTTATGAAGTAAGGTCTTATCTCCCTTGGGCGTTTAAAGCCTCCATAAAAACAACCCTTATGATTCCTAATAGGCCCTCGACAGTTTTGGTGATAAAGAACCAAGTATCCTCGATTTCTTTAAATATTCATAACTAATTTGAAATACATCGAATCAAGAAACAAATTTTGAAGGTATTTATTTTTTATTATTTTACATGCATATTCAACTTATTCGTAGTTTTAAATTCCGATATGTGTTTTAATATGTTATTGAAGGTATTCTCCACGCTCTTCTGCGAAGCTAAACGCCCAAGGGAAACATGACTTACATCATAAACTAACGATAATAGCACCCTCAAATGATTAGAGCCTCTTTCTTTCTCTTATTTTTACAGTGCTAACTTTTGCAATTGGAACTTTAAAATTTATCTCGCAACCTCAACCCTCTGAAGTGCCAAAGTTTTAATTGTTGTCGTTCTTCTCCATAGTATTTATTTTAGACTACAATGTCTATTTATATTTTCTAACGCAATTACTCTGGAATTTTAAGAGCTGAAATACACTGGAAAAAAACTTTGCAATTGGAACTTTAAAATTTCACGCAACCTCAACCCATTTCACCAACCTATTATATATATTTTTTCATACTTTTAAAACGAAGGCTTGTTTTTGGGGCACAATGTATGCAAGGTTTAAACTCTGAGTTCTACTCCAGGAACCCCAAACAAATCATATGATGAAATTATAGTGTGTAAAGAGCACGTCCAAAAGCTATGATCTCCATAGAAAGGATTGATTATCAGAAAAAGAAGTATCAGCACTAAAGAAAAAGCTTTAAAATATGATTAATAAAATCAGATATAATTGCCCGATGTCAATTACTTGAAAAAAATATACTAATAGCAGTTTGGTTCTACAAGATATATAAACATTTACAACATAATAGCTAAGATGTATATATAGGTCATATTTGAAAAGATAACTCTGGCTGTGAATCGATGCACAATATGCAATATTGGACTTCATACGACAATGAGTACGCGAGATTTAGGCCAAACGAAGATAGATGTCAATTATGTCTCTTTCTCTCTATGTATATATATATATATACATATCCCAGTCCTCATAGAATGGATCACAAGCCTTCGAATTCTAATCAATGCCCTAAAAAGTAGACGAGTCCAAGAGTCCAGATCCAAGTCATTAAAAATGTACGAGTCTTGGAGACCCACGAATTTGGATCCGAGTCCGTATCCATGAGCACGAATGATATGGTGCATATATATTATTCGTCCAAGGAAGCATCTTTTTTGATGATCACATAGATCTAGCTTCATGTCCTTCCAATAATAAATGCTGGATTCTCCATGACTTCAGCATCCTTATTTGTTACCAGGAGCATTACAGTTTTTCAGCAATTTCAAAATGTTTTATTTGCTCACAAAACTTATCATAATCAGGGGAACAAATTATAACAAAATCCTATTTCGCTATGTAGGTTATTTTGATTAGCATCAATTATCGGATATTGAGCGCAAGCTTTATTCTTCCTTTTTGTGCTTTATATTGAAACGGCAGAATTAATCTTCTGCAAGGTAGGAAAAAGGTCACTCGCATTTACGACGAAACAGGAAACAGTCAAAAATAGAAACAGCAAACACGTTCACGGAAAATGCCTCTATAATCATATAATATATATTATATATTAATATATATATATATATTGCAGTGATTGAAGGACTATTATTTTTCAATGATTTGCATCAAGCCAAATGCCTTAGATGTTTTTACTCTTCTTTTCGTTTATAGTAATACTATTGTCCCTGTTGCTTTCACTTATATGATTGCTTTTATATTATTCCAATAATAAAAAAATAATGAATCATATTATCAAAAGTATTATAATAAGGTATGAAGGTTTTTTCTTCATGAGACGTTCTTATACGAGTATTTTTTTTATATTACCTCAGAGTAACTCCCACATTTTCATATTTTTTATTCTTCTCCCCTTCTTATTTGATGTACAACAGAAACCATCTCTTACCACCATTTATAACAATAAAAGGATCTATATGTATACATTAAATGGTGTCAGCTTTGTCACATTAAATGGGGATGAAGAGAGGGAGAGAGGGAGGGATGGGTCAATGAAGTGTTGCATATCATTATACAATTTATTCGTAATATGCGTTATATTATTCATATTGGGTATAGAATGGTGGCGAGTGTTGTGTGGGGGGTGAAAATGAAGGATAAATCAATGCCATAAGCATTATAATGTAATACATATTATATATATATATAAAGGGGATCGTATTTCACGTTTTTGGGATCGAGAGTCGGGCTTCCCCTAGGATTTACTTTCGTGCATAAAGATCATCTTGTGAAAGTTTGAACGAATCGAATAATGGAAGTATCCGCTCAACGGGCCCAAAAGGTTATTAGTAAACTTATGTAGTATTTTTTTTTTTTCGCCAATCAATCGCCCCTAAAGTCTTAATTTCAATGATATTTCAAAACAATTTGCTGCAAAATGTAGGTATGCTCGCAAGGATTCCAAATCAGTTTTTTTATTTTTGTACATCCAAAATTCAACGAGAAAATTTGAGTTTTGAAATAATCATTTTTATGAAAATGCCCCAAAAATTAATATTTGAAATTTCAGTAGATCGGTTTATAATCGGTGCAAGTTTGGATTTCCTGGGGCGATGAAGGACTCAAGAGTGAGCCCAATGAAAGAAACTTCAATTTGAAATCCCAAATGAAATTGCGACAAATCGTCAAGCAAAAATCGGGCATTAAAATCCGGCCCAGTGAGCTTTTTAGACACAGAGGGGGACTTCAAAAAAACAGTGGGACCGGCCTGGTACCGGTCGTTTCCTGGCAAATCATACAATTATAAAAAATAGGATCATCCCTGATCAATTGACAGAGATTATTGATCCAACATATTGTCCTTATATTAAACTGGTTTTCAATTATCATTGATATTTCTTAAAGATCTTTATTTTTTTTGTTGGATATTCAACTGAATTTAAGGAGGGAAGGTTTTGTGTTTGAAGCGTGCGGAAGGTGTGTTTTTCCTCTACACTGTGTTCATTAAGTACGTGTGACTGGGACAGATTTTTGACATTTTTGGGCCACTAGGGCACTCCTATATCGCTTGGGTCCTCCGGATTCACTGTGTTTACCCTTTTGTCTTCGGCGGTGGATGGAATCGGGATCGAGGAGCATGTAAGAGGACCTTCTCTTTTTTGTCTCTTCTCCCTCTCCGGAGGAAAAAAAATAAACCTGCTTAAACTCCTGACGTTTGATCAGGAAGATTCTCTCTACCTTCTCCCTTTTTGTTTTCGCTCACTCTCAGTATGAGTGATGAAAAAACATCCAATGCTTCTAAGAACGCGGTTTTTCTTGAAGCAAACGATTCAAATATGACATATAGCGCAGCAGTTAATTCAACTCTAAAGAAAGACACCCTCTCGTCATTCAATAATATAACTGATGGATCTGTAAATGATTCTAATGGATGGAAGAACTTTTGCTTGTTTGCTCAAAGGCTTGACAAGCGGGGACCTCTGAACAAAAATCAAATGCACCCTGGTAATTTGGCAGTGATAGCGACGGATATTCTTAAGCTGAATCCAGCTGAAGTTCATAGCATTAATTGGGACAGACCCCATCGCCCTCTCATTATTACGAGACAAAAATACCCATGGAAAGAATTTCAAATGAAATTACTCTTCCTGTTGAAATGGACCTTAAAGACGAAGAAAATAACCCGTTCAAGATTATGCTTGATTGTCGTAAACTAATGTTAGCAAGGGATGGTGATCATGTTTTCGATGTGACTCTGAAATATGGGTACGGTAAAATATGTGAACAGGCTGTGAGATCTATGCTTGATCCTTTTTGTAAGGTGAACTCCTTTCGCGTGGGAAATGCTTCCCAGTCGGAAAAGTCCACGTTAAGAAAGTTTGCCATCTTTAATGATCCTAAATTTCAGCACTGGAACACAAAAGGATCTGACCTAGTCATAAATGTGACAGGTAATCCCAGAAATATTCCTTCATTGATTCCCTCAGGTGAGGAAATCGAAACTCTTGAGTTCCTCGGTCGGACACGACAATGTGGGAACTGCTTCATGTTTGGACACTTTCGTTCCTCTTGTAAAGAAAAAACAAGATCTGTTAGTTTTTACAAATCATGGATGCTTGCGAGACTAAAAAAGATCGCTGAGAATGGGCAAAGGTTATTCACTATAATTGATGAAGCAACTCAAAGGGTTTCGACCTCAACTGGGGAAAATGAAGGAAACAAACAACAAGTTGGAGGGGATCAAGATGAGGTTCTCCAGGAACCAACTGGGGAAAATGAAGGAACAAACAAGCTGGAGGGGATCAAGTTGAGGTTCGTAATGGACCTAACGATTCCACCGTTGAAAATATTGATACTCCGACAAGAAAATCTGACAATGGTACTCTGACATGTAACTTGGACCTTAACACGAATCTTGATACTGTGGAAAAGGATAAAGTAAAATCAAACCATATAGAGCAAGATGAAGGTAAAACTCCCAAAAGCCTCCAATGACAGAAAAAGTTGCCTTACTTGTCAGAACTAGATCACAATCAGCTAATAAACGAAGCAGACGGGACTCGAATAATACTTCTGAAGTTAGTAAGGTCTCTTCAAATGAAAACAAGAAAACAAGAAATGATTCATAAATCAATGGAACAACAGTTAATTACAGACTTTTTTCCGCAAAGGATATCAAATGACATGGGAGCCAACATGGGTTTCTCCAAGATGCTGTCGTTGAACGTGAGAGGAGGAAAAGATCGGCGTGTAAGACATGGTCTTATGAAGCACTTGCTATCTCTTAGCCCTGATGTAATTTGTTTACAAGACGTCAAAACAAAGACTTCTACAACATGTGATGATAACTGTGGCGGATGCTTGCCAATTATGTTTCACAATTTCTACACGGGTACCGGCAAAAGGGGTGTCCTAACTCTCCTCTCAAAAAAAGCTCTCAAACCCTTATTCGTTAAGGAGCATACGAACGATAGCGATTGGCATAAATTAATTATCAACACTTCAGGATGTACTTTCTCCCTCATTAACGCATATGGCCCAAATATAAAATCATCTACCTTCTTTCAAACCATTATTGATTCCCAAAATAACGACAAGATTCCCTTCGTTTTGATTGGAGACCTGAATGTTGATCTTGACAAACCTTCAGGTCAATACCCAAATATAGCAAGTCTGAGGGATATAATGGGAAGGTTCAATCTAGTTGATGTGACAAAAAAATTCAGTCCTGATGATGTAATATCATGGAGTGGGGGAGGGAAAACCTCAAGAATAGATTTAGCTCTGATTTCATCCGTTTTAGTTAAAAATATTAAAATGCTTTCTATAGACCGGAACCTTCGTCGGACCACAAAGCTATTGACATATCATTTCGCTCTATTCCTCGTAAACGCCAGTTCAAGGTTCCAAGATGGGTTTTAGGAGAAGACAAATTTAAAAAATCTCTTACTTTAAATTTGGTGAAAGGACGTTCTCTAATTTCTAAAAAAAGACCTTACACTCTTCTTTACGAAATTATTACAAAGACTGTCAATAAATTCATCGACTCAAATAAAAAGAAGTCTTCTGAACTCCAAAATCAAGTGGAAAATATTTTAAATAAGGCGCCTATCTTTATGAAGCAATATACCACGGACTTAGTCAACTCATATAGAATATTCGATATTGCAGAAACAGAAATGAAAAATAAAGTGGATCGTGAGTCTGACCCAACTATGAGAAATAAGTTGCTTCCACAAAAAAAACCAATTACTGCTTCAACTTTACGAAAAATTGTTACTAATAATAAAATAATTAGGAAACCTTCTGCAATTCTCGGATACTTTCATGAGAGATTCTCGGAGATCCTTGGAGGGGAGAGACAACGCTTTCCAAAGAAGAGAAGATCTCATAAAGGGGAAGTCTACACCCTAGAAAATATAGTTAATTACATTAAAAAAGACTATAAAGACTCTAAAGCAGCTGGTCCAGATGGGATATGTGGAAGATTATTTTCGCTCGTTCCAGAGGAAGTTGCTCCGTTTGTTTTAGCGATTGGGAGGACTATGGAAAGACACGGAAAAATGCCGGACTCTCTCTCAAAAGGAAGGATTGCATTGATACCAAAAAAAGGGGATGGAACGAATTTTAATCACTGGAGGCCAATCACTGTCCTAAATGATACTTACAGGATACTGTCCGGAGTGCTTGCTAAGAAAATTGAGCCCATTTTAAATAAAAACATAAAAGACGAGCAAAAAGGTTTCCTTAAAAACCGAAAAATTACGGACATATCAAGAAACATTTTAACTGTTATAGAATCTTTTAGAGAAAACAAAAAATTTGGCGCCTTAATAGCCATAGATTTTAAAAAGCCTTTGACTCTGTGAAACACTGTCAAATTTTAAGATCCATTAAAAAACTTTTACCCCGATCCGTTTTTAATCCCATAAGAGCTTTACTTGCCAACGGCTCCTCAGTCATCTCATTGAATGGTGCTACAAGTCCACCTATTTTACTGAAGAAGAGCTGCAGACAGGGTTGTCCTGTCGCTCCCTTACTTTTTATATCGATAGATGAACTAACGAGACTCATCACAAAAAAGTATCTTGGTTTTGGTGTATCTTTTGCCGATAAGAAACACCTAATTGACCTTTATGCAGATGATGTTACGTTAACGATTGAAGCCAATACAGAAACTCAGTTGGAACATCGCATCAAGATTGTTTTAGCATGTTTTGGTAAATTCGGATTTAGGTCTGGATTAGAAATGAACCACAAAAAGACTGCGATACTTCCATTAGGTTCCTGGCAACCTAATAGCTCAAAAGTAATTGAAGGGTGCCAAGTAGTTAAGCTCGTCAACATTTTGGGAATCGAGTGGACAGGGACGGTATCGCTACAAGTAATTGGCATCGGCTGAAAAGCATGGTGTACAACAACATTCGTCAAGGGCGTAATCTTTCTCTTCAAAAAAGAATAGATATATACAACACCCGAATTATCCCACTTATTCTTTACAAGGCCACTTCCATACCATTTATAGCGGAATCTGCAATGGCAGAAGAGGATAAATGGCTGAAATATCTGTTTCATTACAAATATCTCCCTTCTTTAAAACGTAAAAATAGAATTGGCGGGGTCTCAATCTTTTAGTAAACATTATTCCAAAATGTTACAAAAAAGTGGTAGAGGAACTAGGTGTTCTTCACGGAAAGGATTGGAGGAGGAGATTTACAACTCCAAAATACCTCAACTGGATGCACATGGGCACTCCATTGACGAATGATGAATTGGAAACTTCTTTCCTTTTTTGGCTTCCATCCAGAGAATTATTTGGAGGGGTACACCGCGCTTTTCTTCCGATTCAACGATAGATATAATCTATCAAAAAACAAAATAAAAAGCCTTTCACGGATAAATTTGGGGATCCTTGTTCTTTAGAAAAGTTTGCTCTTCAGAATGAAATGTTTACTCTGCATGACTTGGTATCAGAATCACTTTTTCAAATGGAAGATTCCGGTTTCCACTTGAGAGATCTCTCGTCAATTTTAGCCCAACCCGACCATGGCATACAAACTTTTATATCCTTTGGAGCGGACAACGGATCCTAACTCCATAGTTTGTAAATATAAAAAATTACTTAATTTGCCTTCTTCGTGGGACAGGAGAATTATGGGATCAACTTGTAGAATTGCGGACGGTAATAAATTCACAGCCCAGTTTCAAATTTCCTCGGACATTATAAGGTTTTACCATCCATGCAAGGACTGCGGTTTTATTTTAATACCACAGTTCACGCTTTTGTGGATTGCCCACTTTTAAAAATTGTTAAGACATTTGTCCAACTAAATGTTGGCGTGGATGGGAACGGACTGCCGGGACAAATGAAGGCCATTATTCTTTTGGAGCACACAAGAGGAGTCGTAACTCTTTACCGCATCACAAGGCGATTGAGTGTGCTTTATTGAATATTAAATCATTGGTCGGGAAGAAACTAACAATAAACAGTCCCATACACGAAGAGGAGTTAAGATCCATCATGATAGGAGCAGCAGCGCGTTACTCGGCACTCGGAATCAAAATCCCTCAAGTGGCATCTTCCTCCTGGATTTGGGCTGGCGATATCATCAAATTCATACCATCAACTTAGCACAATATCTAAGCCTGATTAAATCAATTGCTAGAAGATATAAACGTTTTATGTCAAGAACGGCTTTTGTGATAATTTTAGCTTTTCGTCTTATTGTCCCCTTATAAAAGGTTATTTTATTTCTAGGCAGTAATTATGAACTATAATGTTCATTTAGTATTGTTTTTTTACGCAACTGCCTAGTTTTATATTTTATTTATTTATTATCGTATATCTTATGTGTATTTTTTTACACTGTTTGTTGATGATGGTAAATAAAAAATCTTAACCCGAAAAAAAAAAAAAAAAAAAAGTA
>CP045904.1:16557370-16635847 GCA_013387185.1 Caligus rogercresseyi
ATTGCATGTGATTTTCATATTAAATAAGTTCCTTAAAAGTCGTCATTGGGTCTTCATTGCCATTTTCCCGTTTTGTATTCCTTACGGCTGGGTATTTAAACATCGCACAAAGAAAAAATCACCACGATAAGTCAGTGATGTCATACATGTGACTTTCCATTTTAAAATCAGTTTCTTATTAAGTTATAATTAGGTCTTCATTGCATTTTTCCGTTTTGTATTCTTAATGCTAGGTACTAAATATCAAAAAAGTTATTGTTTAAGTCATTTCACAGGAACATAGAGTGTGATATATTTATGGTAGCGCTGAATATCAGAGTACTTGTTTGATCTCCGTTGAGGGGAGAGAAAACAGCAAAAAACTTAAGAGAGAGTACGACTTCATATCTTTATTCAAAAAAGTTGAGAGCGATTGACATACTCTCAATCTCTAGGCATTATTAAATTTAATGAGGACGATGTTGCGTTATAAGAAAAATGTTATTTTCCTCAAAACTTAATTTTGGGGGGAAAGACAGGGATAAAAAAAACACTATTTTTAAGTAATCATGTAGAAAAACGAATTTTTCAGGGAAATACCCAATATAACAAAAAACCGTCTTACAACTTCAGACTCATTCACAGAAAAAAATTTGGTCAAAATCTAACTTTGCAATTTTAAAATCGTCAAAAAACGTTTTGGCGATATAATAAAGATGGCGCTGACGAAATTTCTGGGAGTTGACAACCCCACTAAGACCACTCCCTGAGCTCTCAAAACAATTGAATGAAAATTTTGTCAAGATTAATGGCCGTTCGGGAGATATAGGGAAACGAACGAACGGAATTCTTTTTTTATTAGTATGCTAGCGGATGTTACCCGGCGCTGCCCAGGATTTTCCAATTTGATAATAGTCCTTGGAATAGAAAAAAGATCATACGAATAATTTAGTTATGTCATCACATGTGATTTTTCATATTACAATTATTTCTTAAAAAAGTTGTCATTGGGTTTCATTTTTCCGCATTTTTGTTCCTTAAGGCGGGAATTTAAAAAACGTAAAAATATTATTTGCAAGTCGATTCATAGAGTGCTTATGTTATTTTTCTGAAAAGTAGTTCCTTAAAAGTCGTCATTGCATCGTCATTGCCATTTTTTCCGTTTTGTATTCCTTAAGGCTGGGTATTGACACACTCTCCATCTCTAGTCATTATTAAAATTTGATTGGCACGATGTTGCAATATAAAAAAGTTGTTATTTCCACAAAACCTAAATTTGAGGGTAAAGAACAGGGACAGAAAAAAAACTTATTTTTAAGTTATCATATAGAAAACTAATTTTCCGGTAAAACACCCAAAAAAAAAACAGTCTTACTACTTCAGACTCATTCACAGAAATTTAGTCAAAATCTAACTTGGCAATTTAAAAAAAATGACAAAAAACGTTTGGACGAATAAAATGAGCATGTCGATGACGAATTTTCCGGGAGTGGCACCCCACTAAAACACTCCCTGAGCTCTCAAAAACTATTCACTGAAAATTTCATTAAGATCTAATGAGCCGTTCGGGAGATACAGGGAAACGAACAAACGAACGAACGAACAGAATTATTTTTTATAGTATAGATACACTTATATGTATAGACTTTATATTGAGGAAAATTACAAACTATAAAAAACTCAAAAGAAGATGCTGAAGACTCAATCATGCGAAGGGAATATAAACATTGCCAAGGAACCAAAACCGAGAGCTGACTGGAAGCAAGTTTTAAGAAAAGACTAAAAACCTCCTAAACTAGTACAAAATCCTTCTATAAGGAATTTGCGAAGCCCTCAGAAGAAAAAAAAAGCGCCAACGGGAGGACGAAGGGCAATCTCATGAAGACTGCATCAGTATGGAGTAAATTCAAACCCGGCTCTATAACTGGAGACACGCCAAATCAAATCTAAAAGTAGAGTCTCCTTTTTTAACACCTGTTGTTCCCCATTATTTGGAAGGTGCTGTTTTTATTTACCTCAGCTATGAAAATAAACACTTTTAAATTTACTTTTATATCAGCATACGCCAATTCAATGTATTGAAAACAAAAACGAAAATAGGTTATTAATTTAATTAATTATATATAATATATATATATATACACATTTATGAGGGTGATTCTTATTTCACGTTTTCACCTCAACGGGCCCAAAGTTATTTAGTAAACTTATGTAGTAAATATTTTTTTTCGTCATTCGATCGCCTCTAATGTCCTTAATTTCAATGCTATTTTCAAACAATTGGCTGCAAAATGTAGGTATGCTTGCAAGCATTCCAAATCAGTTTTTATTGTTTATGTACATTGTACAACCCACAATTCAACGAAAAATGTAAGTTTTGAAATAGTAATTTTTATGGAAAATACCCCAAAAATGAACATTTTGAAACTTTATTATCTCGTTTGATTTTGGATGTACATAAAAATAAACGCTGATTCGGAATCCTTCCAATCAATACCTACATTTTGCGGCAAATTGAGGATATTAGAGGCGATCGAATGAAAAAAAATAGGAGGAGCCGGACTCTCAAATCCGAAAAACGTGAAATTAGAATCACCTAATATGTATATATATATATAATCTGGAAAATTATATTTTCCGGGACTCAGTTTATTTAAACTTCTTTACAACAAAACACATACAAGGATTATCAAAAGGTTGAATAATGATATTTATTCATTTAAAAAATTGGGTAGGGATTTGGGCACAAAAGCGAAGTAATGTAGACGTAACTTTAATCCTTGGAACACTGGTCGGTCTACGGGTTAAAATTAATAACACCTTTAAATAAGCTTTAACTAAAGCAGCTTTTTTTATTTGTTTGTTTATCTCTTCAAGCAAGGTCTTTATTTCATTCTTTAATATATAAGACCTACATAATATCACACATGTATATATATTAACAAAATTTAAAAAGTAAATTGTGCGGTGTTGAAACAAACATAAATAACATTGTAGTTTAAAAATTATTTTCCTTCATTAAACTTTCTATAAAATAATACTAAAACAAAACATAAATTAAAGTAAAGGGAAACAAAACATAATAGAATAGCAAAACAGACAATAACAAAACAATAAATATAAAAAGATACATTAAAACAGAAGACAATCTCTGATTTTTGGAGTTCTGAAGCTTTTCTTTTTATCCCAAAAAAATATTAATGAAAAAATAACTAGTTACCAATTACAGAGAACATAATTCACAGCGAAGAAGGACTGTATTTTGTCTGCAAGTACCATTTGGTCATATTTGAATATACTAGTTTTAAATCTGGTCTTTTGTGTAGTAGAGGTTTCTTATTTTCATACCGAATTATTGTAATTATCTATTTTCATGTGTTTTATTTACTTTATTTGTACATGTTAAACAATTTGAAACTGTTTCTACAGTTTATACTTTGCATATAGTTGCGTATATAGATTCAAGTTCTTGGATCACCTTCACAATGGCTGCAGAAAGTCACTGAATTTCAAAGATAAAAATGCCATATAATGGTTTTCTCTGCTTTTAAAGTGCAAAGGGGTGATATTTGACCCTAATGCCACATAAGAGTTAGTAGGCAAATTTTTTTTTCGTTTTATGTCACTGTAATCAACAGTTTTTTCGATGAAATTTATTATAAAAAATCCTAAGAAAATGGGTTCTTAGGTTTTTTGAATTTGTAAACATTTTGTTTATTTCAAACCCCAGTCGTGTCAGCTACTTATTATATACTGATCAACTTTCCTATAGAGAAGTTAGAGGTGCAAAGGAAAGATTAGATCAAAGTGAGCATTCCTCGAAAATCCAGAGCAGTTTTTAGTAGTTAAATTATTAATTTTTGTTTTATTGTGGTTGCTTTTATTTATTGATTACAATTATACATAACAAAGAGGAATTGAATGTATTTGAGCACAATTGATTTTTATTACTGAATACAAATATTACAATAAAAGTATTATTATTTTTCTTGTATAACAAATTTCATATAATAATCCACGGAAATGTGGAATGATAAAAATATTAATAATACTCTAATAAGTACCCATAGAGTAGCCCTTCTCTCAACCTTGGGAGGGGAGTGGGGGGAGGGGGGATCGTGATGATTTCTGAGGGCCGCCAAATTATTTAGGAGATATATAAATGCAAAAAAATAATTGAAATTAGCCTTTTAATCCGGCATTATGTTCCATAAATGTTTAAAAATGCATAGGTCTAATAATAGTTTAAAAAAAGTTGCCTAAGTGTTATCAAAATGTCCGATTTGTTTATCCGACAAAAAAAAATTTAATATTAGTTTATTTTATTATTTAGTATAAATAAGGATGTACCACAAAAATGAGCCTCAGCCAGTATAATTCAGGATTGACATCAAGTTCCTAGAGACACAAACTAAACAAAATGAATGATTTTCTTAGGTATTTTGAAACGTGCAGAAGTGTGACTTAAATATTCTCATCTACTCGTTGGTATTTTTGAGTGTTGTTGAATATAATTCACACTGTTAACTAAACCATGGATAGTCGAAGGAGTTATTAGATTCAGGGCTCAACCTTGCAACCATATGATCTAGAGCCATCTAGACCAGACATGGGCAAACTAAGTCCCGCGGCCGCATACGACCCGTTGACAATTTAATCCGGCCCGCCGATTTGTCTAGTAATAAATAATAATGCTTCATAAATCATTCATTACGTCTTGTCCATACAATACTGCGTTTCACCAATAGATGGCGCGCTGACATTTAGGCCGAGCCCAGGGGGGGGGGGCAGAACTCATGTAAACAAAGAAGAATATTCCAATAAAAAAATGTGACGTCATCACAGCTACGATTTGCCTATGTATCTAATACCTCTAGGACAACTAAGCTAAGAACGTAAAGGCTCTCAAAGGAATAACGTCCGGAGGCTCCCTCCCGCCACGAGCCACCCGGGGACGCACAGCTTCAGCATCAGGGAGGAAGTGGAAGTCCTGAACACCGCACGGGACTCTGAGGCCTTTGGCTGGTAGCCCGCACGCATCTAGGAGCTCCGGAGCAACGTGGCCGTCTTCTGCAGCTCCGCCTCCACCGGAGAGCTCCCGGGTTTCAATTTTTATTTCCTTTTGAAGTTAATCACTGTTTTTAAATGTACCTTTGATTTTATCTAATAACAAATAGCTACTGTGACGTCATCTGTGACGCTTCAGTTTTTCTTTTCTAATCAGAGGATCTAACCATTGCGTTCTGCGCATCTTGTATTATCTATTATCTTTGGGCCGAGCCTTAATCTTTATTTCTCTCTTGAATTTTCTCATTGCCATTGGAACACCTTCTGTATAAAAAAATGAGCGAACCAAAGAAAGGAAAATGTCGATGTGGCCCTTTTTCAAATTTTATAGCCCATAGTGGCCTGCAAGTCAAAAAGCTTGTCTATCCCTGCTCTAGACAAAGCCTCTCATCCCCTCTTCTGGTGTTAATGATATTCTCCATAATGATTGTCTGAGTAAGTCTAAGTTACTTATTAGCAAAATATATTTTTTCATTAAAGTTGTGAGCATTTGTCAAAGAGTGTTCGGTGACTATAAATAACAGGGCTGATCATATTGGGCTCACAGATCCATGGATGAAGCTCTAACTGAATATAAGAACAGAGATTCAATGTACAATTGTCAATCTGATTCATCATTTGCTTGAAACCATTTTAAAGATATCAGTTATTATTATATTTATGTGATACAGAATAAAGCTTACAGACTAAGTACTCTAAGCAAAGGAATACAGAATAAAGCCTTAAGTCGCAAGAGAACCAAAGTATCATATCATAAATCAAATAAATGATCCTCAAACCTGATTCTTGTCCTATAAATAAAATATGACAATATTGCAACAACAACCAAATGAGAAATGCACTTTTTGCAAAGGTTTGACTTAATAGCTTTTTTCACCCATCAAGAGTTTCAATTTGTCCTTGTCAGTATGTTGTTTATATATAAACATGTACATTTAAAACAAAAAATTAAACTATGAACAATTCCGTAAGCAATTTTTTTTAAATATATGTAAATGCATTTATTTTGTGATGCAAATTAATTTTTCTTCAGGAAACAAACTGTCAAACTATTATTTATGATTTGTATTATGAAAAAAAAAATGAATTGAAGTAATGGCGAAAAAAGCTGTAATTAAGTCAGGAAAGGCTCGTCTAAAAGTATATACTGATTAAAGCGTTAAGGTAAAGTAGCGCATGCAAGGAAAAAGTAAACAAAACAAAATTGGCCAAAATTTTGGTTATTTTCTTTAATGTTAGATGTCGCTAGTCCATGAAATGACGTCACAATCTATTTAAAACCGGTTTAAAGGGATTAAGTTGGATCATTTGAATATATCAAATCACTACAACATTGTGCAAGATTCCAAATATAAATAATAAAAGGCTTTGTTATTATTTTCAAAGAGCTCTACCATCCCAGCGCCCCTCACGGACTAAAGAAGAACTAAAATTTTGGCCAAATCCTTTCGGGAAAAAAGGAAGAATTTTATGTTATGCATACGCTACTTTACTTTAACGCTTTAATACTGATGAGATAGCAAGCAAATTAAAGTATAATCCAGTTTATTCATTTAATTTTCTCTTATGATTTTTATTATTATTCGGTCCGATGGAATTGCATCCGTTTGGTTATAAATCAGCATATTAGCGTGTAAATTAGTCTATTGAACTTAGGATCTTATCAATGAGGTTGACCGAATCGGCCCTCCCCTTCTCGGAAGTCATCGCCCTCAACATTGAACGTCGAACAAGCTGAGCTGTCACGCTCCTTGGTAGTATATATATATATATATATATATTAAGCATCATCATACAAATTATATTGACAAAGTTGCATACAAACATATACACGTTTCATATGCAAATATCATTTGTTTTTAAGCATAAATCAAGTTTGATTTATTTACGTATTGCTCTTAAAATTATTCATTCTCTATTTTAGTCTATGATTACATTTGTTGCTGTAAAGAATATAAATATTATTACCTCCGCCGAAGGTGGTATTGTTTTCACTGGCGTTGGTTTGTTGGTTGGTTGGTTTGTCAGCAGGATAACTCAAAAAGTACCGAACGGATTCGGATAAAACTTTGTGGAGTTGTTGGAAATGCCAAAGAAACAAGTGATTAAATTTTGGCATCTCTGAGTGCTTCTTTAAGATGCAAAATGAGCTAAATACTAATAAATATTTCAAGTTAGCCTACTCTGCAATAGATGTCGCTGTGCTGTGAAATTGGGTGCCAGGAGAGTCTTCTTCTCGAAATTTCCGTCATTGGGAACCCTCCCCCGTACCTCTACGCCGCCCCAGTCTTGAAAAATCCGCCTCAGAAGGCTCATAAGGACCCCGTGACGGCGGAGGTTTACACTCTCTGAGTGTATATATTTTTGAAGTGCTTTGCATAATAATAATAATAGGATATAAATGCGGAGTCATCTTTATGCTGTAAATAACATATTACTCTATTTGAGTTATATACTCGTATATTTTTATCCTTGCGAAATTAAAGTTTTAAATACAAAAACTTTTATGTTAGGTGGTTGTCTAAGATATGTTTGGATGTGTTAATTACTATTCTTTTGATGCACGGTTCTTAATTAAAGGGAAAATGAGGAAAACTTTGTAGTTTAAACTTGTAGTAAATATATGTTTAATCATGATAAATGTTTGTTATTGGGGATATTTACGAATAGAGTCTATAATCCAAGATGGAATAGAGAGACCAATCTTAGCTCAAGTTGTTGTTTTTTACAAAGAGAATGTAACCGAAGGGATTAAAGGACCTTCGGTTATCTTGTTTAAACTTATCTGTATTCCATAAGAGGTTATTTTTTTATATACCTCTTTTTATAAATATTATTTTACAAGTTTTTATTAATAATAAACGGAAGATCATATAGGAGCAGAGAAGGACTCTGCTACAAGAGTACAAGCAGGTAAGAAATGTTTCAATTTCTAAGGGTTTTTATAGCCCCTTGTAGTTCTACGTGATGCTTGTAAAATCATTTTTGACTGTTAGTCTTTATAGAGAACAATATTAAAATACAACATTTATATTATTTTGATATTATGATGAGTAAATATATGCATGAATCATAGAGATAAAAGATAGAGAGAGTTTATTCCCTTCATCTGTATTTTGTGTCCAATATATATATATAAACAAAGTAATTTGTACTACGTCATCGTAAGCTGATCATAGAGATAAAATCTATCTCTATGATCAGCTTACGATGACGTAATACAAATTAATTTGTTTATTTTGAACACACAGAATACAGCTGAACGAGGATGTTTCTCTGCTATTGAAGGGAATAATCTCTCTATATCTTTATATCTCTATGACTTGATTGGGGTTATTTTTTAGTTGACATATAGTTTATATATATTATTATTATTTTAGCAAAATGAACCATTTTATTCCAGGAATGCTTTGTTTATTATGGACATGTTATGGTTTCAACACTTGTCCATAAGAAACTTGAGAAAAGACAGTTGTCGACGATGCAGTTTTGATGAAGCAGTTGTCTTATGCAGTGTGAAAATCGAAACTTAGGTTTGTCAATATATAAAACTAACTACTTTATTGCAGGAATGTGTAATTCACTATGAACATATAATGGTTTGAAACACTTGTACACATAAAACTTGAGAAAAGACAGTTGTCGACGATGCAATTTTGATGAAGCAGTTGTCTTATGCAGAGTGAAATCAAAACATAGGTGTTTTGATATATGAATACAATTTTTGAATACAAATATTACAAGAAAAGTATTATTATTTTTCTTGTAGACCGAATTTCATATAATAATCCACGGAAATGTGGAATGATTAAAATATTAATAATACTCTAATAAAGTACCATAGAGTAGCCCTTCTCTCAACATTGGGAGAGGAGTGGGGGGGGGGGAATCGAGATGATTTCTGAGGGCCGCCAAATTATTTAGGAGATATATAAATGCAAAAAAAAAATTGGAATTAGCCTTTTAATCCGGCATTATTTTCCATAAATGTTTAAAAATGCATAGGTCTAATAACAATTTAAAAAAGAAGTTGCCGAAGTGTTATCAAAATGTCTGATTTGTATATCCGACAATTAAATTATTTATTATTAGTTTATTTTATTATTTAGTTTTATTATTTAAACAAATGAATGATTTTCTTAGGTTTTTTTGAAACGTGCAGAAGTGTGACTTAAATATGCTCATCTACTCGTTGGTATTTTTGAGTGCTGTTGAATATTTAACACTGTTAACTAAACCATGGATAGTCGAAGGATAATTTATACTTTGTAACACATAGAATAATAATAAAATACCCTTTAGCTTGCTAAATGGTCATTCATACGAGTATATTCCATAAGGGAACGTTATGTGTAGCATTTTTTAGAAGAAAACATTTTGAGCATACATACATTTATCCAAGTTTACCCCTTGAAAAGAATACTTTTTATGAAGTTCATGTTTTTTTATGAATTGCAGCATTAATGAATATACTTATGAAAATAGTATTTTAAGATGTGTTTACAATGAACAATGCCAATAGGCATCCGTCACATCTTTAAATCATAAATAATATTTGCATAAGATTTTTAAAATTTTAGTAATTTCTTATAGATACCTTTATGTGAATTGTGAATTGTTGGTTTTATTATAATGTTATTTTAATAATGAGCTATAATTCCTTTCCGGAGTATTAATTTTGAACTCTAATATTTATTCATATATTTTCTTTTACGTAACTACTCCGGTTTATATATTTATGTATGCTTTTCGGTTTTGATGTACATAATATATTTTAATAAAGGGGGAAAAATAGAAAATCAAAATTAACAACCCCACGAGAAAAGGCGATAAACTTCGCAATCTTAAGCTCCAAAATTGCGAAGCAAATTACTTCTGGAGACCCTTTGCAATCGTCGGATATTAGGCCAGTACTCCTATCGGCAGCGGCAAGATATGCTTCCCTGGACCTGAAGATCCCTTCCCTTTCGGTTGTCTCATGGACTGTGGTCTCGAAAGAAATTAAATACTTCCCTTCCCTTGCATCCATCCACCGAAAGAAATTATCTACAATAATAAAGAATTTTAAGAATTGCAAGTTATGCCTTTTTAAAACTCAAAATTTATGTTTATATATTTTAGTACACATGACAATTGATTTTTTTATTGTATTTTATTGATTGAAAATAGTGCTTTTAGTTCGACCCCTATGATAAAATTGTAAATTAAAATTTATACCCATATGATTTTTCATGCATTATTTTAGGTTTTTATGTATTCTGTTGTACATATAATAAAAATGAACTGTTGAAAATAAAAACACTAAATACTATTTTTATTTTTCATGTTTAGGGATGTTATTTTTGTTTTTAACACTTCTCTAACTAATTACTTTTTTATATTTAAAATACATTGGTATATTCGGCAAAAATATATTTGTACAAAAGTAAATAAACATAAAATTGGAATAAATAAAGCAAAATGCCTTATTTCTTTTAATTGCTTTGGTGTCTTTAAACAAGTGAAAAGTCTTCTCAGCTATTTATTTGTAGGCTATGTCAAGTATTCATAGAATTGATATTACAATTGAGCGTTAATTAATGGGTAAAAAACAGTGCTTGCTTATATTACAAGCAATAAATAATGTCATTTATATTTGATGGAGTATATTTTTTAGGCGTTTGACCCGTTTGATAATCTTTTTACACCAATAACAATAATTAAAAGGATGGCTATTGAAATGCATGACGAATTATTCAAAATATTTTAAAAATTAGTTTCAAATAGAATAAAAGCAAGCTAATTATTTTCTAATACGTAGTTTACTTATTGAACGGTTTTTCAAAACTATCTATTGTCTTTTAATCACAGTTATACCTTATAAGGTTTAATGACAGAATCATCAAATACAATCATACACTTGAAATAATTTGATATTATTTGTTATAAAAAAGATTTTTAATGAGTCACAGAAAAATATATATATCGAATTCAAACCCCATGCTTGCTAAAGAGAACATAAGTATTAGCATTCATATAATCAATAAATAATCTTATAAAAGCAACAAGTTATAAAATGACTCTTTTTATTGAATAATAAATAAAATTTTTGAACACTTATTTTATAAATAATTTAATTGTTTAGGTAATTCTTTCATAGCCACTGTATGAGGAACAGCCAATAAAACTTGTTCATTAAAAAAACTATATGTTGGTCTCGGAAATGCTATGTAATAACGATGCTTTGGGACTTGATTCTCTATGAGGACTTTCCATAATGTGACGCCTTGTTTCTCCGCTCGAAGGAAGTTGTTGACATTGAAACAGGAGGATCGTTATAAGTATGCTGATAACTTGATTATGGGAAAGGATGGGAAGTATGGCGTGTCTGAGCGGTAAGGGCAAGTTTATTGATGGATATCAGGGAGTTTGGAGGGAGGAGAGAAGAGGTCCGGTAAGAGATTATAGACTTGTATATTTTTCCACAGAACCAGAAGGATCACCGGTGCTCACGATGTGGATCATTATTCTTGAATAGAGGAGGGGATAGTTTGTCAGTGAGTGTTAGTCCCCGACAAGAAGCTCCACGACATCTGCGAGACTGTATGTGATGTAGCTTTTGATATTACAATAGTCCTGGATCAAAAACGTTAGCTGCTTTTTCTTGTTGGTTCCGTCATTGATTCTGAAAAAGTGACAGAAACTGAATCCTAAACGATTAAGGCTTTGACTTCACTACACTTATGAGTAGCGTTCCTCTACTATGCCAACAGCAAAGGAATAAATCTCTTTGTGACAATCATCTTTGAGGGATCATTTCGGAACCATGTGTAGCTGTTGTATCCATTCCCAATTAGTTACCAAGGAAAGGACGCATGCTTTTTAAAATTAGAAATATGTTCCCAGGTTATATCTTGCTCTCTCTCTCCTTAAAAACGGTGTGCTTAAAAAGGAAGAGCGCTTAGATGAAAGAGAAGGTCACTTTGGCCACACAGGTGGTGATGAAAAAACACATCTTTCTTGTTGAAGTGAATATAAGTCATCGAGGGATCGGATATACACAACTTAGTTCAAATGAATTTGAAGAGGGGAATCACACTTTACAAATTCCCGGCATTGACAAATGCAAAGGATGACGATAAGAGGACAAAGGAGGATCCGGAAAAAGAAAAAGATGATTCCTGGCCTCCTCTAAGCCTTCCATTCTCTATTGGAGCCATATTTTTATTCTACGGAATCCTTGGATTCATATCCGTGATTCAAAACTGGGACGAATACGAGGAGCTCAACATAAGTAGCGAGGCGCTCTCAGGACAACACGGAATCACCTTCTACTACTATTCCATCTATGCCACTTTTGGTCTTATCAATGTCCTCCTCTTTTGCTCCGGGGCTCACATCACTCTGAGTCTCCTTCTGATGAGCGGAATATACCTACAAAAGCCAGCTTTCATTCTCATCTGGTTATTTTTCTATTGTCCCTACAGCTTCAGTTTCTTGATATCCTTTGTGCATGACGTTCACCAATCGAGCCAAGGACTACGAAACAAGGAATCCATGACGGCACTACTCATAAGTCCGCTAGTTAACCTATATTTGTTCATTACGTCCTTATATATTTGTAGCCTCACACTACACATCTGGAAGAAGATGCGGCGAAATAATTTAATTGTGATTCATGCATAATTTATTAACAAATTTTTAAAGGAATTGTTGGTTTTCAATATTGTGAAAAAATAATATTTTTTATACAAAAAGGTGTTTCGATTATCAATGTTTTTATTAAATAAAATATGATCCTATAGAAATATCATACAATATTATTTTAAAATACTGAAGAACTCAAATATGTTTGAAATAAACCGTGATAATATTAAGTTGTTTATTCTTTTGTACAATAAAAATGGCAGATTTGAAAGGGCTTTTTAAGAGAACATTTTCTATCAAGATATGGAATAAAAAATGGGTATACTCTATGCGGTGCTGTCTTTCGTGCGATAAGGTCCGATTAGATTTCTTATGGCATCCCCTTCGGATCTACAGAAAGCTTAATAAATTTTCCTGAATGAAAGCCGTTATGTTCATATACAGTTTTTAAACCTGATATCTTTTTCGTGTTTATTTTAAGGAAAAGGGTTATTTATATATTTTTTGTCAATATGTAATTAATTCTAACAAATAAATCCTTTAAAACTTTTAAAGAATGGGATCCTAAGAAAATAGTCATACAAATGATTATCAATGTTGCAAAAATTGCATGAGCAAAAATGAAAAGTTAATTTGTCAAAGTATGTTTAAAACATCTCTTTAAATTGCTCAGAAATAGCTTAAGCCATCATTATGGAGCTTGCAAATATGTATTAACACATGTTTTTAAACGAGAAGAACGTTAAATAAGAGGCCTGATTGAAAAGCTGCACCAATGTTTTTTTTTGTCGCAGTTACTTTTGTTTTTGTTCAGACAAATCATAGTAGCAAAGTTATTTTGCTTTTTATGATACAAAAGAGTGCATCCCAAAGAATGTCCATGTTCTCCAATTGCTTTTTCAGACTTTAGTTACTCATAAACATTCCATTTAACAATATAAATATATAGTATAAAATTAAACATCTAGTCTAAATCAGACATACATTAACCATTATATAACGAAACGTTTCGAAAAACCACTAATTTACAAAAATATGGTTAAGCAAATAGTTTTAGTAATAAGTAACAATTAAATACATGATGATCATCGGTTATCGTAAAAGAGTTCACATTGTTGTTTTGCTAAAAAATTGTGGGTCCTTAAAATTTGCAAAATAAATTGTAGATGCCCATTGGAGCTGGAGGGGTAAAAACGCACGGGATCTCCCACATACTTTCAAGGAATGTTGACGGTACCAGGAATTATAATTAAGAAAGCGATGTATCGTACTGCTGTAGACATTCTTTGATTTTTGATATTTTTATTATCAGTCATTCTTTTAGCTAGATAATTACGAATGCTGGACAAAGTTTTTTTGTCCAGAGCTCGAGTTTTTGATGATTCAGTTTGCAGATTCATGGACAGTTTGAACAAAAGTAATGCCGTGATTATTTTATCGTTTTCTTGTTTAAATTGCCCCTAGATTCAAAGCATGATTCCAAACCACTAAGAAGACGGGCAGTCTACGAATTCAGGACTTTAAAATCATATCATTTCTTGAAAAGGAAAATTACTCTGTATAGATTTTAGCCGAAAAATAAATATCTTAACAAAAAAACATAATTTATTTTCCTTTTACCATAAACTTCAATGGATTATATTTGCTTTTTTATATTCGTTTTGTAAAGAAACATATCAACTTGCCAAAAAAAGTGAATACTACTCGCTAGAAATGTTCAAAGAACATTAAAAAGTATTAAGTCAATTCACCAATATGTGAGCATTAATGAATAAGGACAAAATCTCACTATTTATCCATGCATAAAAATGGCAACTTTTTTTTTCGTAAAAGATCAATAACCATAAAAATATTGGGCATAAAATGAATGTGTATCGAGTAAAAAAATATCCAGAAAATAAAATTTCTTGTTATTTGAGCTATAGTATAACGTTGAAAAACACTTTTAGCAGCTATATTATTTAACTACTAAAATAAAATGCAATAATATATATATATTAAAAAACTTAGATGAAAGAAAAAAACTTTTCTTGCAAGATTATTGATTCGATAATTCTTTAAAATAGTTTCTTAGAAGTCTCATTCAAAGACAAATAATTAATATATTTAAATACTCTGTGTTTTAGTAAATAAATTATTTCTGTAGTTTATTTTTCCTTATTAAATACAGGAATTATATTTAAATGAGATTGTATTATTATTTCATATAAGTCTTCTAAATACTACATGACGCCATATAGTCCTTAGTCTAAACATCAAGTGGTTACCTTCAAATTAGAAAGCAGTACAATTTACTCTACAAAACATGCAAGTCTACAATGGTACTAAAATTTGGAGAGGTTTCAAAGTGAGCCTTCAAATAATTGTTAAATATTATTTTAGCATTGCATAAAAAGTTATGCCATCTGTGTATAATAGATAATTGCATAGTTGAAATGCTATATAGTCGACTTAATGTATAAGTATGAAGCATATCATTACATGCTGTAGCCCTGTCGTTTTTTTAACAGCCTTAAAGTATGTATTAAATGTTTGATGGTCACGTTATATTAGAGCTACAATAAAGAAAAAATATTCTTTGTTATTAGACTTTAAATATACAAATTCATATCAGTTTAACAATAAGAGTTTATTTTAATTAGAAAAATATCTTAACCTAAAATTAATCATAAAGATATTCAAATATATATTTAACTTCTTATAACTTCCACAAAATCACAAACCTGGTTTAATGATGAGAATAATGAGGCATTTTAAAACTGATAATCTCGTAGTGACTGACCGATTAAAAATAGCTTTTCAGAGGAATTTCGTGTCATATGACTTCATCAATACAAATTGTGAGGATGGGTTCATGGTTGGGTCCTACGGAGAAGACGATATACAATTCCTTCCATGAACTTTCCCAAGATATATGTGATTTTAATCCTACTTTTAGTTGATCTTATCCTTAAGTTATTCTCAATCTTGTATTCTTCCTGGAGCTTTAATTATTAATTATTATATTTTTTTGTAAACAACGGTACTATCATATTCCAATTAACATCCACTTGTAAATAAATGACACACTTATTTTAGTTTACATATTAAATATTACATTATTTAAAATGAGTTCGCTGTCGGAGGGAACACATCTTTCTTGTTGAAGTGAATAAGTGAAGTCTACTAGGGATCAGATATACACAACATAGTTCAAATGAATTTGAAGAGGGGAATCACACTTTACAAATTCCCGGCATTGACACATGCAAAGGATGACGATAGAGGACAAGCAGGATCCGGAAGAAGAAAAAAGATGATTCCTGGTCTCCTCTAAGCCTTCCATTCTCTATTGGAGTCATATTTTTATTCTACGGAATCCTTGGATTCGTATCCGTCATTCAAAACCTGGGACGGATACGAGGAGCTCAACATAAGTAGCGAGGCACTCTCAGGACAACACGGAATCATCATCTGCTACTATTCCATCTATGCAGAGACTCCTTTATTTTATGAACCAATCTTCAGAGACTTTAAGGTCTTTAATCGTTTTTTGGCAAATCTTTCTCACCTCCTGATCATACGGAGACAATACATTTACTTTAACGTGCCAAGGACATGAAGGACGATGAAAACAGCACGCTTTCATGAGAGGGTATTTAAATTTCCCGAGGCTAAATGAAGAATAAGATTTCTTCTGGAGGGCGTGGAAAGTAAGAATGCATCCCATTAGGGAGGCATTTAGTTGATTTTATGCTTAAAGTTAAGAAAAGAATGTGTCTAGAGAGTAAATGAGATGTGAAGCTCTACACTGTTGAATAATAAAACATCCGTAACACTACACTTCAATGTAAACCCATTTTGCCAGGCGTCTTCATCAAGAGGTTATGAGAAGATGTATATAAATTGTTGATATGAAGAAAGGCTTATGCCAATTGCAAAAACGGAAGACAAATTCTTTAAAAAAAAGTAAACATGATCATTCATCTCAAAGAAGACAAAGAAAAACACTTGTAACATCTCTCAGTGCAACTCACCACGAAACACTTTTCAGTATGTAAAAAGAATGGGAGCAATCAACAAGTCCAATATAAAAAACCTGAAGTGAGTTCAGAGAAATTAAAAACTCTCCGGAGCTCAAAGAACATGTGGTTTCTCCAATCTTCATAGGAGCGTTATACATGACAACGGGGTCATTCAATTCCTTGCTCTTCTAAAAAGCTGCATCCTCATCAGAGAAATCAAGGGAGGATCACCCACTATTCAAAGCACCTTATCGAGTCCACCTCTGTTTGACCAGACTGGGATGTTATTTCTCATGCTCTTCGCGTCTGGGGTTCACATAATCCTAAGCCTCTGATGATGGTCGGAGTATACAAAAGAAAACCCTTTCTAATCTTCCTCTGGCTTCTCTTCTTTTTCTTCTATTCGTCCGTCTTTTGATTGTTTTTTATCATTCTCTATTGTCCTTCAGAGAGACAATGGGGGATCCGGAGTATCCCTTTGGTCTTCTACTGGAGACTCTCGCTCATTTAACTATGTTTACGATCTCTTTTTACTTTTGGAGCCTTGTTCACCACACCTGGAAAGACATTCGACAAAGCAATGCAGAAGAAAATATTTATACTCTCACCTAATAATTATTAATTACTTATTTGTTTTCAAAAAGGGAATAAAATTGTGTTTTTTAGCGTATCTTAATTATTTATCGGTTTTTAGGGGGTGGGAATGCTTTAAGGAGATTTTGAATTCAAGTTATGCTTTATAAATCCCTACTTACTTACATTACTCATAATTTGTTGAATAACATATTTATTCGTTTAGGTCCTAGATTGAATCCATCTCACCGAACGAATTCTGGGATAAATCTGTTGTGGAGCTATCTGATATATATATATATATATATATATAAAAAAACTAAGATTTGCTCTGAAACCACGCAGCCGAAGTATTTTCCATCCTTGTCACCACAATATCCGAAATTGCTCAGAATAATCATTAAACAGTTTAAAAAGTACAAAAATTATATGAATATAAATTATTTTTGTTTTTATTGTTTCATCATTTATACCTTATGGAATTTTATCCTTAATTTTTAATATTTTAAAATGTATGACTATTCAATGGTTAAAAGAATTTCTGGTCTTAAAAAAGGAAAATAATTTTAAACGAATTAATGTTTATTTATGTTTTTATGAAACACAATTTTCCTTTTTTTATCTGTTATTTATATATAATTATACGTTGTATATATTTAAAAAAGAATAAAGACCTTGCTGATGAAAAACACATTGATAAAAATACTTCAACATGTATTAAAACTTATTCCTTCATTGATCATTTATCTGACATTCTTCTTCCTCTGAGGTCATCATTTTATCTTGCAGGTGAACAATGAAGCAAAAAGGAGAAAAGTGTTTCAGTATATATTTTTCCATTGTCAGTAAGCTGAAATTGTGGCCTTTCTCATCTCGTAGTGTTGTCTTTTGAGACCGATGTGTCCATTGATTATTCCAACGATGAGAAATATTATGGTTAGATTGTAATAGGGTTTTTGAGTTTGAAATGAACAATCTAGTGACAAGTGTTTGTTGGTAGTTTGGCGTTCATTTATGGCTGCTTTTCCAAGAATATTTTTGTTTTGACGAACAAGGACAGGATTGACTCTCTTAGCACGGTGTATGCGTCCTGCATCTCGTTTTTATTAGCAGTGTTGTGATCCCATATCCATGATATTGCTGACCTGATCATTTTTCAGCAGACAGAAACTCACTTGGCATAATGTCCAGGCTATTCATGGTGGATTAGATGCCATATAGGGTGAATTACAAATAATTCATTACACCAAAATTTGACTGTCATCGAATGCCATTCCAAAAAGTCATGCTTTCAATGGACGATAACAAAATACAATGATAAGCTTTATTGGCTGTGTTTCTAGAATTTTTTTTAAATTTAGGATCTAAAAACATGAACGTTAAAAAATAATGTTTTTGAGGGATTCATTTTTGCTATGTTTTGTTTGGAACAATGATAATACCATTATCAATTATAGAAATAATTTTTCCTTGACCGATACAATGTTTGCTTGAAGACGACAGATTTCGTTTATATGTATGTAGGCCACATCAGGAAGAAATAAACCTGATCACCTCTAGATTGCAGTTCATGCTCTATAAATTTAGAAGCTCCAAAACAGTACTTCCCTCCGACATCGAACCCATTCTAAATAATGTAATTTTAATATGTAAACTAAAATAATTGTGTAATTTCTTTACAAGATGGATGTTAATTAAAATATAATAGTACCGTTGTGTACAAAAAAAAATCAATGAAATACATCAAAAGACGAATATTGCATTTTAAGGGTTTTGAATATTTAATATTTGTAATTACAATAATGCCAAAACCAAAAAAAGTTTTACAGTTTATTACGTTTGTTAACGCTTCAACTAAAAGTTTTTTGACATTTTTCTTTTAAATGTTTATTTTATTTAGTACACTATAAATTTAGAAAATATTAAAAAATACTAAAAGCGCTTATCAAGAAGTCATAACTTAGAATATGTTCCTCTATTATATTTTTTATTTATTTGCTTAGTTTTCTAGATAGTCCCCGTCTCACAGGAACTAAATCTGGTATTGTTTTTCATTCCGAAGATCATAAATGTTATTGTGGCAGGTATAATTTAGATGCTTGTAGTTCGTTTAGAGTGAAGTCTATGATAAAAGGGGGTTTTAATAATAAACTTTTTGTTTGTTGTTATTTATAGTTACTTATCTGGTGAAATATAGTCATAGGCATTATTTTCGCGCACACGTTAATCGCACGCTATATCATAATATGCTTTTTCCTATGTTCCTCAAACCCTTGTCTTTCTCATCGAATTCTTTTTTAGCGTGAGTATTTTTAAAGATGTTGCTCCATATTCGTTACTGTGAATAATCACATGCTTGAACGTCGAGAGCTGTATTTTCGTAGATTATCTTCTATGCGTTGCTTATTGTAAATAGAAAAAAAAATGGGCTGACTGTAATTAATTGTCACAAGATTTTATCTTATAAAATTGCATTCTGGATATAAATAACCATTATAGCATTATAAATATGTATATATATATATAAATATATATATTACACTCAACTAAATTCATACATACCTCATAAGTACCTCTCATGATACCTCTCCTGGCACTATCAAAAGATGGAGAAAAGACTTGAATGGTAGAGGCTTTGTTCTGGAGAAGAAGACTAGCTCTTAACATTCCAAAGTGGATTGTTGCCAAAGGGAAGCGGCTGAACGGCCGAAGCCCTCCTCGAACGAGCACTCCTGAGATTGCTACAGAAATTTCCCTAACAGATACGGTACCTATTACCAGGATTATCAAGGAAGACTAACGTCTTCAGTAACCTCGTCCCTCACTTACTTTCTTAAACCAAAAAGAGGCCGAGATTGAAGTACTGGTAGAACCTTTTGAAGATGTTCCAAGGCCGTGGAGAGGCAGATCTGAGATCACCCCTGTTATACAGGACAAATCCTGGTTTTATTAGGACTAAGGGAGCGGAGGCAGGTCTGGATGGAGCCCACGGAGGCCAAGTTCTCAATCCACGTATGAATCTGATGGGAAGTAAGACGCTGATTCTGATGGGTTGTACTTGCAAACTGATGCAAATCTTTAACAAGGCACTGTCCACGTCTGACAGGAAGACCATGATATATCCCTTAAAGACATCTGGGAGACGCTTCAACAACCTCAAAGAGCAAGCGATATTCCCTAGATTAAGGGCCAACGCTTGTCCACTAGCTGCAACTGAAATACGAAAAAATATGACTCGAAGAGTCGTGAAACCAGTCAAACCCTAGAACTCAAACTCTGCAACCGGTGCTTTTTTGGAATTTGAAGCTCTGGAATGACGAGTCTGTGGGGATGATGAAGGAGCCACTACTGCCATGTAGCGGGCGCTGAGAACAAAGCGATCTTTTCTAACAATTCAAGAATTTGCGGAATTAGTGACACGAAGTACGTGGGAGCACTTGGCGAATATATTCTTAAATTTAGTTGCGTGTTTAAAATTTCTCATTTAAATCCTGTTTATTTCTATTGTACGCCACGAATACGTTTAAAAATAAAAATATTAGGATGTTAATGGAAAATAGTGATGACATTTCGCCCTTTCTTATTTTGTTGATTCTCCTTTCAGTCCTTTAAAAAGGACATCAAATGACGAGAGCCGGAATCATTATTTTATATAGATTCTTCTTTGATGGTTATGAAGGACTCTATTCAAGGCTGTGATTCAGTGGATGAATATTGAGCTAAATATATGAAGAACACATATTTTTTATTTACATACTTTCCCATACACAAAACATAATTAAGCTAATGAGTTGTACTGAAAGGAACATTTGTACGAACCATTCAGAAGACTAAAAGCTCATCCACTTATTGCAGTTCCATTTATAGAAAACTTAGGGGAGGCTTCCATTTTTTGCTTCCACATATATAAGTGGCTCCCCATTCATTAGTGGGAAAATATTTTCTATTGAATAGAAAAACCCTTTCGCTTTTCTTTGGATGAATGAATATATATTAGTGGAGTTAGCCTTTTATGCCATGCGATGAATGCAAACGTGGCACCCGTTTCCTCCTATAGATTTTGTTTGATTAAATAATCATATCTGCTTTTGATTCATATTGCATGGGTATTTAAACAACATTTTACATTAGTTAAAACTAAAAGTCTCACAAAAAGTGGACAATAAAATATCAAATTTAAATCTAATCATTGGCAAAAAATAAATAAAAGACAAAAACTTCTCCTTTACTTTCTGATTGGCTAGAAATTGAAGCCTTTTTCTCCCCTGAAAACTAAAGGTCTCACAATGAAAAAGTGAACAATAGTTTCATAAGGGGAAAATGCAAAAGCATTATCATATTTTTTAATGCTATAATATGTAGCTCATCCACGCTTCCTTAGAGAGGAAAGTCAATATTGATTATTTAAAAGAGAATGAATAAAATTCACTGCGTTTTCCTTTTTTGCAATTTGGTTCGTGAGAATTGAAAACTCGTATAAATAAATATGAGAGGATTAACATACATCTATTGCACCTATTTATTTTAATACATTTTAGGACTCTTCATCAGATTGTAAAGATAATCCTTTTTTGGCCTGCGCCGCGAATGAGGGCTTTAAATTGTGCCTCTCTCAACTCTAAGCACTTATAGCGGAAAGACTACATTAAATACGCACACTGCGTTGGATCTGAAAACTTCTAGTCTACATAACGATTCGTGAACCTCAAGAGAATTATTCAAAAATATATTCAAGAAAAATAATCAAACGAATTTTAAAGTTATATCAAAACAGCTAAATTATTTCATTTTTTATAGTCTTTTTATTACTCCTTACCATATTCTTACATTGGTGTTGCATCCGTAACACACAACAGTGACCAAAGTGAAAAGTCTTTAATGTTCTTCGACTACTGAAAGTAGTTATTTCGCTTGATCTTCCGCTATGCCATTTTTTAGTAATACGTGATCAATGTATTCATGGTGGAGTTCTAAAAATATTTTTTAAGAAATAAGAATTAAGTTTTAAAATAACAAGTTACCTTAAACAATAATTTATATTTATCAGTTGAGAAAACATATTTCGTCATTATATTATTATCTGCAAAAGTTTATGGATATAATCAACGTCATAGATTTATATTCTCAACCATGTGAGGGAGTTACTGTATGAAAATTAAGATGTGAAAAGCAAACGTATTTAAAAAATAACTTAAAAACATCAACATGAGTACCCTCTTTTTCTTTTTCCTTCTTGAAACTGTAAAGAACCCTAGTAGGAGCTGTTATTTAAAAAATTGTTGGTGCGTCAGCACTTATGTTCATTTATTGTCACTAATATTATTTGACGAAAATTTGTAAAAAATAACAAAGTCATAAATTGACCATAGCTACATTTTGTAAAACTAAGTTCTTTAAAATAAGTAATAATAAAAAGTTTTGCTTCATAACGAAACCTTTGAACGCAATTTGGGGGGGGGGGGGGTCAAACCAAAATCCATTTTTCTACGATCATTTAGTTTCTTATGACGCAACTTTTGCGGGGGATAAATTTTGATATTTTAATATTAGGTTTCTACATATACCTAATACCCCCTAATGTACATTTTCCTGTGTTTTCCCCTCATTAAAGTATGGAATGTTAAATTTTGTATAGTTGTATAGTTGACTACAATATGATTTTAAATTGATATAATTATAGTCTATGTTTATATGATATTTTATGGATATGTTCTACCCAGGTGCAAAAACTTTAAACTTTAATGTTTTTAATACACATTTGCTCTGGGTTTTTATGTATATATATTGTTTTAGATATACATAATAAATTAACTGAAAAAAGGTAATCAATAAAACTTTATTAAATTAGTTTATCAATATATATAAGTTATAAGAGTTTTATAATTTGTAGCTTATATTTGGTTAATAGATTTTTTAGAGGGTAATACTCCACTTTATGCAAAAATAAATATTTATTTATGTTATATTTTCTCCTTATTATATTAAAAATAGTATGTGACACTGCATAGTTGCAATTACATATATGATCATGAGAATGTGTATTGCGGGTAATAGATAAATACACATTATCCATGATATATATATATAAAGATGTTAGGAATATTTAACAATCTCAAATAATAGTCTGAGTTATTAGCAAATGCCCTCTCAATTTTACTTAATAATATTTGAGATTGTTAAGTATTGCTAACATCTTTTTTATATATATATCTATACATATATATATATATATATATATATATATATATATAATATATATATATATATATATATATATATATATATATATATATAATATATATATATAATGGTAAATATGGAATATGAATATTTAAGTTTGACGAAGCCCCTGGCAGTAGCTTTGAAATCCAATAATGCAATAATTAAATTGTGACATGAGGAAACTCTTTACCATATCTGACATTGGTGTTGCATCCGTAACACACAACAGTGACCAAAGTGTCAAGTCTTTAATGTTCTCCGACTACTGAAAGTAGTTATTTCGCTTAATCTTCCGCTATGCCATTTTTTAGTAATACGTGATCAACAGGCTATGATAATTATTTGTCATTGACGAGTTATAAGTTTACTAATGCAATAACGTAGTACTCTATGTGTTTTCTTTTTCATAAAATTCACATTCGCAAGTTATTTGAGAATGGCAATGTACTATTTTTGATGAGACGAAAAAAGTATAAAACGATGTAAAAGTTTAACATATTAAAGCATTCATTTTTTTCGAGTAAGTAATGTATGTACAATTTAAAATCTTTTTGATGAAAAATAACATATTTGTTAATATTCTTTAGAACGCATTTGTTTTGAGCAATGATTTTTTATCCTTCTGGCACTCTAGCCAAGTGATTGTCATTCATAGCCATTGGTTTAATACAAATAGTAGCTGATAATAATCATTTTTAATGCTATACATGCAAATCAAATAAGTTTTTTTAATACAAAAAACGAATAGAAAAAGTCAAACTTTATTGCTGAATTGTTACTTTTTCCTTCAATATGAAAATAAACATATCTCTCTATAAAGTGTGCGATCTAAAAAATACTTTTCATGATACAGCAATGCCTACAAACTAGAACTTTCAATCAAATGATTTGCATTTCTTAAGCCCAACATGCCTTTGGTATAAATCGCCTTATGCATTATTCTTGTTATACAGCAACAATATTCTGTCATCTAAAATCACTTCATTTAAATTAATTTTGCATGCAATCAAAGATCAAAATAATATTTTTTTCTGCAATTTTCCACCTAAGAGTATATACTGTTAGCATTGTAATGAATGTATTTTGATAGAGCCATAGAGACCGTTCCGGGCCTGATATTTTGATTGAGAATTCGAAGTTATTCCCCATAATTGATGGATATCGTTTTCGATGTAATTCCATTCTTCATTTCAAAATTGTCAAAGGAGAGGGAAAAGAGTCAACAGATATATATATATATATATATATATATATATCAGGAAACGACCGGGTACCCGACCCGGCCCGGTCTCGGCTGTTCTCGAGAGGCCCGGTGTCCCGGTGTTTTAGACACCGGCCGCGACTTAAATATTTTTCTTTCGTTTGTCATTCATAAAGTAACGACGTTTTTTTATAAAGGAATTGTCGAAATATGATTTTCTAAAAAAAACGTCCTCACTTTTTTTAGAAAGTATTTATAATAAAACGTCGTCACTTATTTTTGTGGAAATTATATTCTAAAAAAACGTCGTCACTTCAAAATATCGAAGGAACTAAATATATATTTAGTCCCGGCTTGAAAAATGGCGAAAAAGGTGTCCCTGTCGTATATATTATATATATATCAAATACAAACGACCGGGACACTTTATGTATACATATATATATATATATATTTTTTTTTTTGGCCATTAGGCTTGAGCTAAGGCAATTATCTGGGTTTCCAATTAATTGGCATTGAAGCGATTGTATCAGTATATTTGAATATACGTTTGTTACCAAATACTTATCTCCTATAAATACTTTATAATACATTTATATTTTGCATTATAAAGTTCAAAATTGCATAAATATCTGATTAATATTTGTTAGTTCTAAATCAATGGATTCTTAATTGATTATCAATCATTGTATGTAAAATAAAAATGATCTATTTTATCATTTCCTTCTTGGGAGTCAAATATATGTTCCCTCAACATCAAAAGTTGATATCCTTTAACCTAGCTAACAAACTACCTCTTTTTAACACACCAAAAAACGTCTTTAGGAATGCATTTCATCATTTATAAACACAACGAGGGCCTTGAGAACCCCCTCCAAAAATAACAGATATTAAAGCTAAATCAGACTATCAATAAGGGTCAATTTGAACAATGATCATTAACATAAAAGACCAATTCTATTCTACAATCTTCCTCTCTAGGAAACAAATTGACCAAAACACACATATATAAATATCTTCAAATTATGTTGATAAAAAAAATGCAATAACTAATCCTTAAGCTAAGGATTCACATAATTTGATTGCCTCAAAATCCATGGGAACGGGAGGGCAAGTTCTCACAAAAATAGGTAGATCAATATCTCCACAGCCACATAACGTCCTTATTTTTTTCTCATGTTTTTCCCTTACTTAAAACATACATATATTTGAATTTAATTATCAAAATCAGTCATCAATGATATCAAGTATGAAAAAAAAACTTCTCAAAGACTTGTCATTCCTTGTTGAGGTTCTCAGATGGTCAACTTGTATGCATTTGTGTCATAGTGCAACTGTGAGAAGGAGTCGAGTACACAGAGGGAATAGTGAAAGGAGTATGTTAATATAGTTTCAAATTTACCCAAAGCCCGTTTGTGTTGCCTAATATTGATAAAGTACAGAAGAAGGTTCTGGACGTTCCTTGTCCCGATATTTTTTTAAAGATATAATATTTATGTACAAATAAACAAACACAAATTTCAGGTCATCATCTTCCATCACATACTTTAAAATACGTTTAAAATCTACAAAATAATTTGAACACAAAAACTACAACTTTCAACATTTTTTTTCATTGAGAAAAAAGTTTGGAGTTATATTTTCAGTAATTAAAGAAAAAAAAATCTAAATTTGACAAAACGTCCGTTTTATATGGTTTAACTTGATGGGAGCACAGATTTTTTCATTTGAAACATTGACTTTATTCTTTGACTATTTATAACAAACTGAATCAATTTTCGGTACAGTGAGATAACAAATGAATGTTATTAACACGTAAATCTTTCTATTTATTAATAAAATAAGCTTCTAAGATAAAGTATTTGAACACCATAATACCCCAAAATCGGGTTAAAACCCGTACTTTAAAGTACGCAATGGAAGTAATGGGTTATTATAGTTTCAAATTTTACCCAAATCCCGTTTGTGTGTCTAGTATTTGATAAAGTACAGAAGAAGGTCTGGACGTTCCTTGTCCCGATACAATTTGTAAATAAGTCTATGAGAGGAATAAATAACGATATGCTCAATCTTCAGTAATAAAGAGAAAAGCTATTTTTTAAAAGTTTGATTTGGTTTAATAATGTTTGGAAAATAATTCCTGGTTGCTATATCAACGATATGCTCAATCACCAGTAGTAAAGCAAAACGCATATAATATTTCAGTAGTATTTAGTCTAATAGTGCATGGAAAATAATCCCAGACAATCAAACATGGACATCCATCTCTAAAACTTCCGACCAGTGCATGGAAAAGGCGATGTGGACAACTTAAACTACATTGGCGAATAAAGAAAATTAGTGAAAAATAATATGAACTACAATGTTCATTTATGTATTTTCGCAACTGCCCTGAATAGTTTTACTCTGTTTCTGTAAATAATTTTAGGGTATTTTATTTTACACTGTATAAAATTTTGCAGTCAACCGAATAAAATGTTTTTAACCGAAAAAAAATAGTTTTCCTGAAAAAAAACCTTATGTGTATAGTAAAAATTGTATTAAAAATATTTATGCACCTCATAATACACTTTTCATTGTACACATCTGTCAATCAGCTAACATAATTTAAGTAGTGCTTTTAAGTAACTGTTATATATATATACATATGATGAGTTAAATCATGCGTCAAAAACCATAATTAAATGATTATTATTTAATTAGTAAAAGTTATATCATATATTAACATACTTTAATATCTTAATATATATATAAATTCGAGCTTTCAGACAAATTTCAGTTGTTTGCGCTCTATAATTATTACTTATTACAAAAATATTTATTGTTAAATTGTTTTTGTATTTCGATGCATTGCATCACACAATATTATTTAGAAAGTAAAAAATATCTATATAAAAATTTGTTTTTGGGTTATTATCTAAAATAACGTTGTATTTTAAAAAAGTGTGTAATCCTTTATTTGATTTAAATAATCAGCTATTTGCTGGTCCGTCTTAGTTATAAAAAAATAAAATAAAAAATAAAATAAAAATACAAAAACAAATCATTCTGTGTATAAACACATACACATACATATAAACACTAAAAACACGTATAAAATTAAAAATACTAAAATAAATAAATAAATCCCCCTAAAATGGGGTACTGCGGCCAATGGTCCTGGCTACGTCCCTTGCCGCAGCTAGTGTCCTGGCCGACCTCAGGGACTCAAAATTGTTCCACACAGACACTGCGTGGGACGCAAATGTGTCTGTGCCGCCCCTTAATGGACACGCCACCGAAGTCGTAGACCTCGTCGGTCTCTTTGGTATACATATCTAAACAATCAAAAGATATATAAACTTAAATCTTTTCTATAAAATTATACGAATTCAACATTTGGTAGAACAAACAGTCCCTATTGATTACATATTTTTTTTCCTGCTTATTGACACAATTATTCGCTCAAAGAAAGTGTTTCAACAATATTAGCAGCAGTATCAATGGATGGAAAACATTAAAACATATAAAGGACACTTATTTTATAATTCAGACAGTTGAAGACTAAGTGTGGGGCTCAGACATATGTTGTTGTATAATTTATTACAGAGCTACTATAGCCCTAGCCTTCATGGCTACTAATATAAAAAACATGTATCTTTATATACAAACACAAATAATTATACAATAATAATAAAATATTAATCAAAGAAAAATAACAAAAAAAATAATATATATATATAAAAGTAAATATTTTTCAATTTTCATAAATACATTAAACTTAAGGAGCTATAAGGATCTAGACAACCCTGCCATTGTATTTGCTACCCTCCGAGCACTTGATAAGGTGCATGCCTCTCTTAATGGCTGTGACAAGCTCCAGGCCTTTGAAAGGTTAACAGCAGCGACACAGTTGGTAGAAACATTACAGTATTCGACAGAAACGACCGGGTACCCGTCTTGGTCCGGGTCCCGGCTATTTTTTGAACGTCCCGGCCCGTGTCTAAAAATAACTTCAATATTTACGCTGGTTCGTCACTCTTAAAGTGATGACGTTTTTTTATAATTTTAATAATTAATAGAAAAATTATTTCAAAAAAAACGTCTTCATTTTCAGAATGACGAAGGAACAAATATATATAAAGCTTGAAAAATATAGGTCAAATAAAAGACATAGAAATTAATAGATACAAAAATAGTCAAAAATTAAAATTCACGGTCATCAATATTTATAATTGCAGGTATTGTTTGTACTTAATTTTACATTTATTACAAATGAGTTATATGGATGCTTATTATATATGAGGAACGTTAAAGAAATAATTATATATCTCAATGTTTGGGGCGCAGGTTCGAATCCGAGAGGGGATGGTCATTTTTGGTCCACCTCATTGATAAGGCCCAAGTTCGATAGACTAATTATAATGCTATAATGCTTATTTATATCCAGTCGGATATAATTTTGTCGAACCACATAGGCAAAAAAAATAATGATATATTGAGTTTAACAAAGTGTATTATATGTTGAGGCAATACTCAACGATATTACAATAATATTTAGTATTGTAGACTTTTATGGATGTTGATTTACATGCAAATAGCTTGAAGGAAATAATTATATACCGACTTCAGTTCATTTTTCTTATCTCATTGTCCTGAGAAAAGTTTGTTGTGAATTTAGAACAATAATCACTGTTATTAAGTTAATATTTTATTATTCCATTTGTTCTAATAATCTGTTACTCTTATGCTTATCAGTTAACCCAGCTGGCATTACTTATGTCAGCTGGGTTGCCAGATTTGCACAAGAGCTTATTAGGAGTTTAAAGATACTAAAATGTGTGTATCAAATAATTGTCTTACTTTTTTTGTATTTCATTTCTTATAAGGGTTGAAGTACATTCGTAAATTTATTACATAAATAGACATTATAATATAAAATTTGCACTCCAATAATAATACTAAAATTTTTTTTTTTTTTCTCTGCAGCAAGGCCTTTATTAGTCACATAAAAAACATATTAAAGCAACTAAAAGAGTGATAGAAAATTTTAAGTTTTACAACAACAATAAACATTATAGTTTATAATAAATTTTCTACTAAAAGGCCAAAATATCTTTACAAATACATACAAATCTAAATAACTAACATAATATCTAAAAAACAAAGAATAAAATTACGCGAAACAAAAATATTAAAGGTCAATTTAAAAAAAAAAATCCTTGCGGTTTTCATTGTCCTTGGAGTAGATTTTTTTTGTAAAATCGTAGCACCTTTTTCAAAGTATGGAGATGTCGTGCAGATTGAGAAGGGTAGAACTTAGTAACTTCAAATGCATAATTCCATGAACTGTCCTGGGTTTTGGGGATTCGTAAGCGAAGAGCACAATACCTCGCAGCAGCGAAAATAAAAATTGCCCTCAGATGGTCAACATTTACTGGCGTGTAGCTTGTCAAATTTTTGGCAATATAGGCCTTACAGTTAGAAATTGAAGCATTTATAGCTTTGCCTTCGACTGAGATGGGCCTAGTGTATGGTTGCAAACCAAAAAGTAAAAATCCATTAAGGAAGCTGGGCCTAAAATTTTGATAAAATCCTGATTCAATATAATAAAAGATTTTAATAAAGCTAAAACTGGACAGTCACTAAAAGCGTGAACACTGTCATTATAAGTTTTCCCGCAGTCCTTGCAGGGGCGAAAAAATCGAAGCAGTCCAGCAGAGATCTGGAACTGAGAAGTGAATGTTCTACTGTCAAATAAACCCACCAGAGATCGCATAATCACCTTATCCCATGAGGAAGGAAGAAGAAGGACTTTTTTAAAGTTATTTAGGATCGCCCGAGCATCAAGACATTCATCTGTTTTGGTTACTAATTTGAAACACCAAGGAGTTAAAGGAAGATGATGGGCAGCAGATCTATTCAAAGGAAAAACAAACTTTCCAGTATGGAAGATGGAGTCTCTCTTCAGGTCATGCAGTGTAAACACACTTTCACTAATGGCAGTCTTTTCAAGTCTATCCGGACATGGTAGGTTTGTAAAAAAGGGCGCCTTTTGGAAGTTTTGACGAATAATGTCGATGATCCCGCTCGAATCAAAACAAGGTGTTAACGACCAGACAATTCTCTGAGCTGCCCCCCATTCCTTTGATACTCGGTCTACTGAGTCATTTGATAGAGTAGTGCCGAACATTAGGTGTTTAAAAATACTGGACTGACATATAAAATTTCTCCACTCTACATTGGGTTTGTACAAAATGTCCTTAAAAACTTTTATATATATTTTCGGTAAAATAACTTCTAGCAAGGATAACCCTCCGCCCAACTGAGCGCGAGGCCGCTTCAGCGCCGGAAGATAGCTCTGACTGAATAATAGCCTTAGCCAATTTTGTTCCTCTTTAATCGCTTTTTCAGCTACTGAAGGTATTGCAGTTGCCACGTATAAAATTTGAGGGATTAGCTGGGTGTTGTATAGGAGTATCCTTTTTTGTAAATTGAGATTTCTCCAGGATTTGCACCATTTTCTAACTTTCGAGAACCGCTGCTCATAATTAGAGACAGATGGTCCATCCCTCTGCCAATCAATGCCCAATATATTGACTTTGTCAACCACACAACACCCACAGATTTGAGTACATTTCATTGGGGACCAAAGACCTATTGGCAGAATTGAAGTCTTCTCTTCATTGATTTCTAATCCAGATGCTTTAGAGAATTTTCCAAAATAAGAGAGCAATATCTCAATCCTTTTATGTAGTTGGGCGTTTGAATTGCCTTCCACCATGAGAGTCACATCATCTGCATAAAAATCCACCAAATGTTTCTTCCCTCCAAAACTAATGCCAAAGCCCCCATACTTCCGAATGAGGGATCTGCAAAACTGTTCCATGGCTGCAGCGAAAAGAAGGGGAGAAGCCGGACACCCTTGTCTACAACTTCTACCCAAAACAATAGCACCACTATGAACTCCATCGATGCAAAGAGTTGAAGAACCATTGAACAACAGAGCTCTCACAGGATTAAAAAACCGTCTGGGAAGATACTTTCTAACAGCTCGTAAAATGAAATTGTGATAAATAGAATCGAAAGCCTTTGTAAAATCTACTGCAATAATTGCTCCATAAGTTTTCCTATCCCTAGTCAAATCTATGGCAGCTTGGATATTTCTTGAAATATCTGAAATATGTCTATTTCGTAAAAAACCCTTCTGTTCATTTTTTAGCTTTCTGTTTAAAATTGGCTCAATGTGCTTAGCCAGGACTCCTGCTAATATACGATAAGTCTCGTTTAAAATTGTCAAAGGTCTCCAATGATTTGTTCGAGAACCATCACCCTTTTTTGGAATTAAGACGATCCTACCACGAGTAACCGCAGAAGGAAGTCTACCCTTAGTCTCCATTTCTTCTCCAAGTTTGCTAAGATAAGGGACAATGTCTTCTGAACATAAGGTAAAAATCTTCCCCTTTATATTGTCTGGACCAAAAGCTTTATTGTCCTTAAATTCTTTTTTTATATAATCTAAAATGGTATCATGACTAAACAAAGAACTAGAAATGATCTTCTTATGCTTAGGGAAACAGCTCCTCGAATATTCAAAAACTTTACGAAATTTTTCACAGAACACTCCAAGAATTGAATGAGAATCTGTCAGTATTTTATCATTGACAACTAATTTGTTGATCCTCTTAGCTGAGTCCTCTTTTTTAAGCCATAAAAACTGTCTACGTGAATGTGAATTTTGTTCAGCTTCTACTTTTAACCTCATTTCCTCTTCTGCAACTTCAGCAATTGCCAAATTGTTAGAGACGTCCGTTACTAAATGACGAGAAAATAACGTTCCTTTTTTTATCACAGACTCAATGTCATCCTGAATTTGCCTCATAATCTTTTTTTTGCTCTTCATGAAGCTTATAGTGGTATCTCGGACGATTCTACAAAAAATTCCATAAAGCCGACTACAGGAAAGAGAATAATCAAAATACATTTGCAGTCTTGCTTTCAGTTTTATTTTATATTCGTCTAACTCAATAACCCAGGATGGAATTCTAAAACTTTTCTTTGCAGTAGCAGTAAAAAATTCTAGATTGAGCATCCTATGATCAGAAAAAGGTACAAACGAATAAGTGGCTCTTTTTGTGCAAGAAGACAACTGAGGAGTCATCAGAGCATGATCGATTCTTGACTGTTTATCTCTCATCCTCCAAGAGTATTCCTGATCAGACCCTAGCTTTTTAACGACATCTACCAATCCTAGTTGGCGTATTAGTTTCGTAAGACTGAAATAATTCGGGTAGGATTCTTTTTTAGCATTCAGACTAACATTTAGATCCCCTAATAACAAAACTGGTCTTGGATCTAATTTTATGTTGTTAATTATGGATTGGTAGAATGTTGAGGACTTAACATTCGGTCCATATGCGTTTATCAAATTAACTTCTGTTTGCCTTGTAGTGACTCTAATCAAATGCCATTCACTTTTAGAAGAATATTCTTTGATGCATTCTGATGCTCCATAGGACTTTAATATGAATGTGAGTATACCCCGACGATTACCAAATCCAGTAAAATAAAAGGAATACCCGGGAGGGACACAATAACTACAAGACCGAATGCAGGATGACGAGATTAAAGATCGTACATCTTGTAAGCAGATGATATCAGGATTAAACTTTAAGACTTTTTTCATCATGGCATGCCTAGATTTACGCTCTCTTCCACCTCTTGAGTTGAGAGAAACTACCCTTTTCATACCCATATTTCTCTTCATATCCTCCGACACCCCTTCCTCAACACAGAGGTCAGTAGACGTCAAAGAGATCATATTATCACCTCTAATCATTGGAAAGAAGAAGAAGAAACAAAAACGAAAACACACGAACTAATCATCATTTCTGTAGACTTTTGAGGGAGTCCTTTTATCGGGCGATAGTTCCAAATCTACGGCTGTTCTCTTCGGGATTGACCCAGATCTAGTCCGATGAGGTAGAACGACATCCTCCAATGTATGAGTCTTAGCTAATCTTTTAAGTTTTTTGTTATTTTCAGCAGTAACCTCTTTCACACCCGGCAATGTGTTTTTGTGAGCATTTTTTTCAATTTCAATAATGGTTGGATCTGAAATATTCGTTTGATCCTGAAGGTTGCCAATTTCTGATTCTCCAACTGTCGTCATTGGAATAGTTACATGTTCCGTAGCTAGAACTTCAATTTCATCTTGAGGAGAACCTAGGTGTGGCTCATGACATGCCGTATTTTGGATGCTTTTACCTACATCAGGACCAACATTACTTCCTGAGCTAGGAGAGGGCGAATCACAATTTTCTAGCACAACTAGATCAGGTATAGAATTAACATTTTCTGTTGAAGGCGAATTGGGTTCATTACTTTTTATAGTGTCCAGATATTCCCGCCACTTCATGGACTTATTCGAACATTCCTTAGCAAAATGTCCAAAGTGAAAACATCGCGCACAGAACTTGTTTTGTCCCATGTAGGAGACCCTCGTTCTTAGACCCTTAATAGGAATGAAACCAGGTATCTCACACTTGGGAGTAACATTAACTGTGTAGTTCCCGTTCATTAAACCTTTAAGCCTGCCTTCTTTGAAGGTACATTCTTTAACAGGACCAGTCACTTCTCCATATTCCTTCAGAGCTCTATTGATATCGTCATCTGTGATGTCCTCGTGTGGAGAATGCACAGTAATTTTTTTCTCAAAAATAATAGGATTACCATCCTTATCTTTTCTTTGGGCCTTGAGTCCCCTGACTGAACCCATAATTCCCTTCATATTCCCATTGGAACTCCTAATAACAAAATCATCTTCAACATGTGCAAAGGTAACCCCAATGTCAACTTCTTTCTTCAATTCTATAAGGATCATGTTTTTATATCCGGGACAAATGCGGATTCTCTGAATATCTCCCTGTTCAATCTTAAGTATCCTAAAAATAGTGTCCTCTACCTCTATAATAGAGGGTTTATTGGGATATTGATTACCCTCTGGTGAGTTTAAATCTATTTTTATACATTGTTTCACTGCTCTTGTTTCCAAATTTTTCTTCAATGCTTTTAAATAATTACAAGAAAAATAACCCACACCCTCAGAGTTATTCATATTGTCATCATCGAACGTTTTTCTTTTTTTGTGCTCTTCTCCTCTTACACTTCTCCCCTCACCTTTTTTTCCTGAAGTCAAGCTTCCCTCCTCGTTAGCTTTGCCACCGGCCGGCCGGCTACTCACTCCATCAAGTTCTTGACCCTGTTGATCAGGAGGTCTGTCATGCGGTGGATCAAGACTAAGCATTTTCTTTCAATAAAGAAAGAAGAAGAAGTCAGGGAAAACACCAAACAGAGAAGACACGTCACTCCGTCCCAATGCAAAGAGATGACGTAGAAAGTCCTGCTCCTCGAAGATTTGCGAATTATAGCCCTTATATCCCACTATAAGGGCAAAAAAACAATTCAATCGAAGACTCAAAGCACTCCTTCACACTGACGAACACAAACACTGCAGCCAAACTCCCTATACTAATAGGTATGTAACCATTAATACAGAGCAATGACAACACGTCTTATCACAGTCAAGGAAATACATAAAATAATATAAATATAAAATATATAAATATAAATTCAAACTTTAATGAAGCTTTCATAGGAGGTAATTTTGACCCTCAGGTTGGTTCTATCATGCCGGGTCTGATAATTTTGAATACGGGGAGGTCGTACACATTCTTGCCAGCGAGACATCAGCGAGTCCATTGAGATAGTTTTTGAGAGAGACATCTCCATAACATAGTTAAGGGGATGGGGGTGTTTGATAGACGTCTTAAAGATGCCCTTTTGAAAGAACCGGTCTGCTGGTAGGAGATGATGTCGTTGATACTCATTATCTAGACTTTTCAACAAAAAAACTTTTGTGCATGGCACATTTAAATATTAGTATATGAATAAATCTATAAAAAAATATCCATTAAAAAACCCTTAGGTATCATCTAAAATATAAAAAAACGAATGTTTTACAAAACATTAGAACATAAATAAAACAATGCCATGAATAAACTTGTCGAAACAATAACTAGTCTAATAAAACTTTAACATCTTCTTAAAAAAATTAAAATGGCTGTAAGACTTTGTTGGGAAATACTTAATTTCTCTTGATGCAAAAGTCCTAGAGTCGTTAAAAGGAGAAGAATTTTTTAAAGAAATAGCTCCATATCTGGTATCAGCTGCTAAAATGATTGCTCGAAAATGTTCGGAACTTAAAAAGTCGCCGCTGGTCAGTTTGCTTGCTATTCGGGCTTTTGCATTTAAAATAGCAAACTCGATTGCTTTTGAGACAACGGATTGGTTGGTTTTCCTCTTGTTTAGTCCAAACATCCCAACTGCTTTAATTATATTTTCTTTGGACCTCTCCATTCCTTTCACATTCAAAACAATGAATCGTTTAAGAACGGAGACAAAAGGACAGTCTACAAAGGCGTGTAGCGTGTTGTTATTCAACTTGCCACTGTCTTTGCAATGTGTGCTGAATAGTATACAGTTGGAAGAGATGTGCAGTTGAGACGTGAATTTTCTTCCATCATGTATTCCCATGAGAGACCGTTCTATTCTCAATGCCCAACTGTCCGGGAGTTTGAGCAGCCTATATAATATTCTGTTATTTTTAACCTCACCGTGACTACTCGGGAGCGTCATTTTAAATGCCAGGGACATGGCATCAAATGCATTTTTGCTGCCCTTAATAGTGGGTATTTAAATCTCCCATCTTTGAATGGGTGTGCATGATGAGACGAATTTATAGACAAAGTGCCGTTAGCAATAGCCCAATCCTCAAGTTTATCTGGACTCTCAATATTCTTGATATCAATCAAGGGACTTCTTATATCATTTTTGACGGTTAGGAGTATTTTTGTCTTATTACTTTCATAAAATCTCTGAGCCGAACCACACAAATTAAATGAATCACCCAAATACAAAAAATACTTTTATCAGTTCCATATAATATGAAAAATTAAGTACAAACAAATTTGTACATATTTCAAATAGTTAAAAACATATTTATAGAAAACTGCATATCAAAATAAAGCCCAATTGCAATTATTACAGTTAAAGATCAGCTTTCCACAACAAAATATAGATCCATTTGTTCTCAATATTGCTATAAATTCGTTTTCAATGTTTTGCATCATGTTTTGGCTCGCACTGATGTTTCGTTATAATATTTAGTAAACTGATTAGTTTATTTGGAGGGCTTGTTAAGAGACCAAGAAATCAATTTACATCTGAGTTTGCAAATATATAACTTTTTGAACCCTTACATCATAAAGGTCTATTGTAACAAATAACAATTTCTTGGCATCACATGAAAAACACATTCAACAAAAGGAATGATGATTCGTTATTGCAAAGAATATCCAACAACAACAAAAATCAACTACCAAAATTGCCATTATATCTTCAGTGTTACAACTAAAACAAATTAGGCCAGAGATACTCTATAAAATTGCAGGGTTATATTTTATAAATGGCCATATTGCATTTCCATAAGAAATATACGAAATATTGAACTACTGAAATATAAGCCCTGTTATTATTATTTCAAAGAAATCACAAAATTTAACATATTTTGAAGTCATAAAAAAATCAAAGAACTTAAAATGGATAACCAGAGGCTGTCGAAATTAATTACTTCTCACCAACAAGTGGGTGTCACAATCAAGTGTGATTGCAGAGAAACCCTCATCTAACCGGTAAAATGTTCTATAAATGTAAAAGTTAAACGTTTGACCTGTGAATTGCTTTTGGACGCACAAACGTCATCTACAGCAATTTATAGAAATAATACCAAATAATAGTTATTCTCTTTTTTTGTCTTTTTTCAAATGAAATTATTAAATATATTTGTATATTTAAACCTCCAAAAGTTTATAGTTCTCTTTAATATATCATTTTGCATTATCCGAAAAATCAAAGTTTTAGAAATACAGACATTATATTATATGACAGCAATGATAATATCATCGGTCTGTGAAGGTCAGCGTATTTATTCGCGGTCATTCTATTGTTAATACGCTCTTTTTGTTAATTATAAATATGTATATAATTTTGCGTATTGTATTGATCAGCGGGATCAATATTATTATAGTATTCTTGTTAATATTAAAGCGTTAAAGTAAAGTAAGTGCATGCATAACATAAAATTATTCCTTGTTTCCCCCAAAAAATTGGACTTAATATTAGTTCTTCTTAAGTCCGTAAGGGGCGCTTTTATGCTAGAGCTCTTTGAAATAATAACAAAGTCCTTTTATTATTTATATTTGGAGACGTTTTTATCTTGTAGTGATTTGATATATTTCAAATCATCAAATTTAATCCCTTTAAACCGGTTTTAAATAGGATTGTGACGTAATTTCATGGACAACGACATCTAACGTTAAAGGAAATTACAAAATTTTGGCCAATTCTTTTTGTTTACTTTTTCCTTGCATGCGCTACTTTACTTTAACGCTTTAGTTAATATCATTTCTTTTAGTATTAATGTTTAATTTTACACGTGTTTTGTTCTTCCTTTTTGTTATTATTATATGTTGTATATAGTTCACTTTGGAACGCCTTCGAATATAGAAGGGGGACTGATGTCTCCCAAAATTATAAATGCAGTCCACTTTTATTGAGGAACGTCCCTGCTTTTAAAGGGAAGGAGTTCACTAGGAACTTTTCACTTTGATATAACAAACACTTGTGCAATCACATAAGGCCTGCAAATCATGAGATGCAACGTCACAGGCATAGGAATCAGCTGGTAATTCTACACGGTTTCAAAAATTCAGATAACTGCATTTCCCAAAGTTACCTCTGCAGGTTATAAGGGAGCATCTCCGTTTTTGTTTTGCGGCAAAATTGTTATACCTTTTGTAACATGGTCATATCTTTTAAGCAGTTAATTTATACTTTATTGCTAAACAATGTTTTGTTTTTGCATAACTGCTTAGAACTTTTTGTGCTCTTTGGTATGATGACAAAGATTTATAATAAAGCTTATTTTTCTGATTATTGAGCATTGGAAAGGAAGCTTTGTGGTTGTTATACTTTGGTGTGATTCCCTTTGTTTTTATAGCGCGTACCGCGCAATTTATTTCAAGGTACATAACACATACCTTAAAATGACATAATATCTAAAAAGAGACACATATAAAAAATTATAGATCATTCTTGTAAAGTCATGTTGAGGTTAAATTAATATGCCTTTTAAATCTGGAACAAACAAAGTAAAGCTCTTGTTCTTATTGTTGTCAGAAATTGTAATAAAACAATTATTTAAGATGACGTAGAATAGTTATCCATGAGAGTATTCTTATTTTTATACAGTAAAAAAAACACATACAATTTTCTATGTATATTTCTAATTGAGGTAAATACTTTTAAAAAATACACAAATAAACATTAAAGTTTAAACATTATTCTTAATTGTAGTTTATATTGTATGGTAACTTTTTAAGAAATTGTAATATATAGATTACAATTGATCATTATATTTCTAAAAATATTAATGTTATTGAGTTAGCCATTTATATGGACTTTTTGAAGTTTGTAGTGTGTTTGAACCTCAAAAAAGAGTTTTATTCTTAGAATTGACTTTTTGAGTGTATCAATTTTGATGTGTATTAATATAATTTCATATGCATCAATAATTAATTCAATATTGCCTTATTACGTTAAAAATATAGGTGAAAAGTAAGGCTCATGATGGGATAATCAAATTAACTAAATGTACCTTTGTGTAACATTCAAGTATAAACAGTATATAGTCCCAATATACAGCATATCCATCTTTTAACCGTAATGCAGGGGATCTACGCAAATACATAATAACTTAAACCAAACATCAAATAATCATTTCTTTTTTTCTCTTTTTTTTGCCTTTATGGTCCGATAGAATTGCATCCGACAGGATATAAATAAGCATTATATCATGAAAGCTAGTCTAGCGAACCTAGGATCAATATTTCACTGACAATATGACGTAAAACGAAAAAAGCCCTAATTAATTTTTTTATTACCAATCTAATAAATACCTTCAAAAATATTGATGCATTTCGTTGGAATTCACAATATAGTTTCAAATAGTCAATATGACATGATGATGAACAACGGAGAACAATAAATCATTAAATGAATAGCAAATCTACATAGAAATTATGAACAGTTGTGATATTTTCCATATCCTGAATAAGACGAAAGAAGATAAACTATTTTACATTTGTATGCAATATTTAAATGCTACAGAAGGATTTTAAATGATGTCATGCATTGAGGAGTTTGCATTTTTAGACATTTTAAATACACTTCGTAATACATTTCGAGAAAACATTACGCTAAATACCGAAATAGTCTAAAGTTGAAAACAAAGATGCCATGACAATATAAAAGGCTATTAAAACGATATTTTAATATAAACAGATGCAATCCGGCGTTGTCCGGGATTTTTTTAGAATGTTCGCTTTGACTCAATTTGTCCTTAGAACCTACAATTTACCCATAAAAAAGTTAATCAACTCTTAATTCAGTGTTTAGGAGAGTCAGAGGATCGAATAAACAAATAAAGGGATCGATTTTTTACTACATTTTGTCCAAATCTAATTCACCATTATCATGAAATTGTAGGAACAGTTTTTTACCGCATAAACATATGGGGAACTTTCCAGGAGCTACTAAATAATCCAAACAAACATTTGAAATCCTATAGGTCATTCACAGAAAATCAGTTCCAAATCTAATTTGGGTAGTTTTAATGAGTTGTTAAAAACATTTTAGTAAATAATATCAACGTGGCGATATTGAATTTTTCGGGAGTGTCCAAGACCATCGCTAAAACCCTCAAAATATTCATTGAAAATATTGTAAAGATCTAATTAATCGAAGAGACGAACTAACGGACTCCTTATCGTGGTTAATTGCATATGCGATTAATGACGAACTTAAAATTACACTTTAAAATACATCAAATATGTATGAACTAAAATGAACTACATTCACATGATTTTTAGCAAAAAAAATGAAATTGGTTTAATATGTTATTTGAATAAGATTTTCAATTTTCAGCCGAAACTCAGCCAGTTTAATAACATCTGAAAAGGTTTAATTATTTATAATAATTTAACTTAAAATTTGTACAGATCTTACCAATTATTTATAAATTGAAAACTAAAAAATCCTATACATTATGTATGTACAAGTTTTATGTGTTAACTGATCGTGAGACGTCAACAAGTAAATAATTATTCTAATTGTGCAACAAACCGCAAGTATGTTTGTTGTTCATTATGGTCATTTTATGATCGTCATAAACAACCAACTAAACTGCAAAATACGAGAACAATGAATGGTTTGTTAAATGTATTAACACTATGGAATAATGTTGCTTTGTAAATCCAAGATTGATATTATTAAAACATTGTGTTGTTCCAAAATTAGGAGTAAACCTCTGCCCACCCATGAGTTAAGTCATCAAGGGAGCCGGACTCCCGAAAGACGTCAAATGACGATGACGGATTTTGTCCGTCAAAATCAGTCAACTTCAATCCAGGACTTCACTGAGAAAGTGGAAAATGTCCATTCAAACTCTCGCACAACGGAGTAGTGTCATGATGACGATACCAGCGACGTAAGAGGAGTTGAAAACACGGAAGATAAAGAGCCGCAAGTACAGCTGAGCAATAACAAAGTAGCCAGCTCCGGAATCATCGAGAGCAATCCCTTTATGCCCAAAGAGGAACCAATTCAGCCGGAAGGCTGTGATGTAAATAATGACAAGGGATGGTATATGATCCCTCTATTTGTATCTAAAAAAGATAACGAAAGGATGACCCACAATGATATGACGTATACCAATGCAGCCATTCTATGGACCGAAGTTCTGGGATTAAGCCCCGAGGACTTGGATTCAATATGTATCAGACGACCCCATAGACCCCTATTCACCTCAATCAGAAGAATTATGAGGAGTGAAATACTTCTGAAAATCAGACTTCCTTTTGCTATTGAGTTGACGGATAAATAAGGAGAAAAATTCACAGCACAAATAGAATCGAGGGAATTGATGAGAGCAAACAATATGCCAATACCGTTTGAAATAAGGGTCCCCGAAGTGAGGGGAGTCATTCCGTCCCACCATATAACACACTCAGTAAATCTATTTGCCAAAGTCACATCCCTCGGTAGAGCGAAACAGAGAATAGAAGACAGAATGGAAGCCTCGTGTGCCCCCATTATCAAGGACTGGAGTAAAGAAACTCTAGAGAGAGTATCTTCGAACACTCCTCATGCGATAGTCAAAGTAATTGGGAGACCTGAAAATATACCCTGGTATCTTCCCATGGGGAATCAATCAGAGCTATTCATTTCAGTGGACGAATAAAGCAATGTTCCAAGTGCTACATGTTTGGACACTTTCATACGGCATGCGAAAATCGTGCAAAGTCTCCGTCCGAATATCGACGATGGCTCTTCAGAAGAATAAATAGAAAGGACAAGGAGGGAAACAGTCTCCCAATCACCTCAAATTTTGAAGATGTAAAAGAAAGGAATAAAAACTCAAGGGAAACGGCGGAAAGCTCGGAAATAGCCAAAGAAGAGCCCATCAAACAGCATGAAAAGGAAGACAACGGTGTCATCATTCAAGAAGAAATAGTCAAGTCAACCAATACGCTAGTTAAAGAATCGAAGACTCAAGAAACAACGGTGGAAGACGAAGCAATTTCGGAAAATGTTGAGAAGGACATCAATGTCCACCGGAAGGAAGGTAATATTAGTAATATTGAGGAAAATGAAATTCAACTCCATGATATGTATTCAAATGTAGAAGAACAACAGCGTAACACTGAGAAAAAGCGGAAATTAATTACTTCCCCAGAAAAAAATACAGTCCCATTATCGTGTTCAAAGAAAAATAGAAATTCGCCCTCACCATCAAGGCCTAGTAACTAGCGGTTCCTCCTATCCTTATAACAAACCAACAAAGTTATGAGAGTAATGCAAATAAATATAAATGGACTATCATCACAAAAAAGAAGTCAAGATTCATAAAATTCATTAACGCATTGGAATATCCAGAGGTGATATGTATGAATGACACAAGAATAACAAAGGAATCTGGATGGTCTTTTATAAATAAAAAATACAATATTTCGTCATCGCATGCAATAATAACAAAAAATGGCTTCCCAGCCCGAGGAGTCTCGGTCTTGACTAGAAGAGATATCCAGATAGTAGCGACTAGAAGGGACCACGAAGGCAACATGGTGTCCGTCCGTATAAAAGTCCAAGGGGAAAGTGTTGACATTTTTTCATTATATGTTCCATCAGGGGACAAGAAGATATTTAAGGAAAGCCTCAAAACATTCGGAGTAGACCCTCAGGAAGGAAACATCATAGTGGCGGGCGACTTCAATGTGGCAGAGAAGCAGGGTAGGGATTTTACATCGAACTCGGGATACCCAAACTCAAGAAATCTAGTGGAATGGAAAATGAAAAATTCATTAATTGATATGGCAGATGTTACAAGGAATTATAAACCAACCTTCAAGAGAAAAATCCACAACATGGTCTCGTCGAGTAGAATTGACCAAATTTATATATCCACTGCCATGCAAAAATATAGCTCCACTCTGTCCAGAATGACTTCCAACGGGATGTCTGATCACTTCCTATTGATGGCAGACTTTGACCTGAAAAAACAAGAGTACAGAAAAATTAGATGGAAGCTAAACAAAAATATTCTGAAAGTAAGTTGTGTTATGGACGCATTGAAAGAATTAGTGAAGAACATTCAAGAGGATGTCAACGCGGGATGGACGATCAGAGAGTCTCTTGATCATTTTTATAAAAGTGCAAAAAATATCATACAGGCTGTGGGAAGGAGAGAAGCATTGGAGAAAAGGACGAAAGAAAAAGAATTGAAAAAAATACTCCAAGACAGCGAAGATGTTCAAGCAAGAGAGGAGCTACAAGAAATCATCGAAAAAAAAGCGGAAGGTGCCCAAGTGAGAACGAGACGATCAAACTTCATAATGAATTCGAAGAATATGAACGTAATGAAGAATATAGAAAAATCAAAAGTCGACAACTTAAAAGAAATAAAAATCAAAGACCAGAAAAATATAACTAGTGCTCAGCTGGGAAAACACATTCAACAATTCTACCAAAATATTTATAAGTCAAAACACCCTACACTAAAAGAAAAAAAAGTGAACACAAAATTTCTAAAGAAGAAGAAAAGTCCTTACGCAAATTATTTACACCGGGGGAAGTATGGGCTTATATATCTACAAAATTAAAAGAAAATAGGGCACCTGGGCCATCAGGATTTACAGCAGAATTTTATAAAGCCCTACCAGAAATATCTGAAAGTTTAGCAGATCTATTCAATCATTATTTCTTTAATAATGGCTTGGATGAGAAACAACTATCTGGAATTTTAACCTTATTTCCCAAGGCGAAAGGAAACAAAGAAAAACTTGAAAATTGGAGACCCATTACCCTACTGGATGTTGAATATAAAATATACTCTGGTTGTCTTACAGAAAGAATAAAACCTGTGGTAGAAAAAATAGCTCCCGAAACTCAGTTTGGATTTCGATCAGGAAGAGGTACGGAGGATGTGGTAATGTCGCTGCAGGTTATGATTGAGGAGGCAAAACAAAAACAAAAAATATAGCGCTTGCTTTGTTGGACTTTGCCAAAGCTTTCGATTCGGTGGAACATCTATTTATATTAAGAGAACTCCAAAGCCTTGGTTTTCCAATGATATTCTGCCGCGCCATAGAGACCATCCTGACCAAAGCATACTCTAAAATAGATATAGAAACTGAGCCATCAGTATATTTAGAGCGAGGACTCAGGCAAGGAGATCCCATAAGCCCTTTGCTTTTTATCTTAGCAATTAGACCCCTACAATTGTTGATGGATAGAAAATTAGAAGGAGTCCAAATAAACGGCTCCAAATATACAAATATTTTTTTCGCGGATGATGCTACGGTTACAATGAGTGGAAACACCATAGAACGTGATTTTAAAGAACTCAAAGCCATCCTTAAAATATACGAAAAAGAATCAGGACTCAAAATAAATGAGGCAAAAACACAGGTTCTTTCCAGTTTGGATGTAATTCAAAATAGTTTTGATTCTTCCAAAGTGGTGAAGTCAGCTACTGTTTTGGGATGCCATATAGGACTAGATGGGAGTAGAGAATCCAACATTCAAGCAATTGACGCAAGAATAACACGTACTATAAATGAAATCCATATCCATAAATTATCTACTCTAGAAAAAATAAAATCGTGGAACATGGTCGTTATTGGAAAAATAAATCACATTCTCAAATGTACTCCAGTCGTGGAAAAATGGAAACGGAAATGGATGGAAGAAGGCATTAATTTAGTAAAGGTGGCTAAAACAATTAGTCATTCAAGAATATACGCACCAAAATCACAGGGAGGATTGGGAATGACAGACCTTGGACAACACTGGGATGTCATGGCGTTGACATGGATGAGAAGAGCCCCGTTCGTCGAGTTCCCCTGGACAGAGTCCTATAATAATATAAAGAATAATAAAATACCTTTGAACTCCCCTTGGAGAGATTTCTATCCCAAAGAGACTGTTGTTGAAGCGTATTGGACGGCAGTTGGTGTTCACGGCCCAATAGAGGGTAACCCCTTAGTCACCATTCATATTCCTAAACATAAAAGAGAAGAATTGGGCTTAAAAACTATTAACGATATTCTTACAACAACAAATATGGAATACCTTTCGGTTCAGATGCTCCAACGGTCCCTTTCAGCGCGATTCGACCCCTCAAGTGGGAGCGAGACAATGGAGTCGGCATTTGCGGTTTCAAATAAATCTGTGAAGAACCATTTGAGGAGGCAATGCGTGGACATTGATTTTTTAAACAAATTCAAGTCAGCCGTTGAGGACGAAAACCGTTTGGAGGATGTGATGATGAGAATATTTGACCCTATACTTACGCCAGTTCAAATGTATCTAAAATATAGGATATCATCAGCATCCTATTACACAAAGCGTTTTTATGGAGATGTGAGAGATAATTGCTCTATCTGTGGGAATCGGAATACAGTTGCACATGACTTCAGGGACTGCTCCATTCTTAAGGAAACAATCTCCAAGGTTAAGGACGGGATAAGCCGTCATATAGAAAGGGATCCAACCAGACACGAGCTCCTGTACGGGTTCACAGAGTGGGATGCTCCACACAGAACATCATCAAAGGTCATTGTAAAACTGCAGTCCATTATTGCTCGCCTCAGATTCGATGGAAGCAATATAACACCGGGCATTGCTCTTCTGGCGCTTAACGAATTCCAAACTCCTCAACTCTTCGACTCCTAACCATAAGCACCACGCAGTATATACTAAGACTTCAGCCTTCTATCATTTGTTTGTGTTTTTATCAGGGGCGTGCACAGCCATTCGAGTTAGTGGTGCTCAGATTTTAAAAAGGGCATTTTAATCAAATTTTTGGGTCATAATAAATACATTTATATATAAAATTATACAAAATTGAGCTATGTCATGATGTCCATGTGCCACAAACAAACAATAAAAAAAACACATCAGTCAAAAAAGGGCACATTTCTCCAGACGGCAAAAGGGCAGGTGCTCTAGCACCACCTAGCTTTTATCTGTGCACATGCCTGGTTTTTATTATCTTAGTACTCTCTTTTGTTTCATACCTCACGTGTCTTTTTTATTATTATTCTTATTTGTTCATCAACTCCCCCCTTTTTATTATTGTGAATACTCCTATTTAAACTTCCCCGAAGTGACATCATATCAGAAGCATCCCAAGACGACACAAGTTTTAAGTTTGTACAATTCTCTACTCTATTACGTATGGTATATTACTTCATCACCTGATTTTTGTCAAAAGATATAATATGCAAAATATTTATTACATTATTGTCCTAGAATATAGAAAAAATGTGTAGTAAACAGCAAAAGTGTTTCGGTTCGTCGATATGTTCCACAATTTGAACTTGCGTTCGTCAAGATTACATAGCGATATTTTATTACACTGATTTAAGTAGTTGAAACCACATTACCCCCAAATGTGTCCTACATTTGGGCAAATTGTACTCATTTTTGAATATATATATATTTTTTTTTTGTACACTCGGTACTATTTATTCACATCTTCAAAAACAATTCACATCAAAAAATTATTCTAACAAACGGCATAAACACAACAAAACATTATCTATTATAGGGTCGAAATCTTGGGAGGAGGGGGTTGGCGACCGCGACAGGACCCGAACCTGCAATCCTCAGATAAATATAAACAAATATTTTTTTTCTCAAGACGTCTCTACAATCCCCAAAACCGAAATGGTGTGTGTTTTTGTGTGGTGGAATTAATTGCAAATATACATACTTCATTTGTGAAATGGTTAATGGTGAGGGCTATCTCATAAATAAAATAAAAACTCTCTTGTGCCTCAATGCTAGTTTATGGATATTACAAATAAATATTTTCGACAAAGAAGGTCAAACAATCAAATTTTATTGATACATATACAATGTGTTAATAACAAATCCAATGAAATAGATGCCCATATGATCTCCCTGTTCATGTGATTTAAACTCTCTTAGAACAATTACTGAGTGAATGTCTTGAATCCACATTTAAGCTGACCAATCCAAAACACCTTAATAATAGAATATGTAAAAGGTAATGAAATATTTTAAATTATAAAGTTGATTTTAGTATTTGATAATGCCTTATATATTTTATTACAAGCTATTATTTGATTTATATTATTATATATCATATAAAACATAATGCAAAAGAAAAATGGCAAAACAATGTTAAATTAGTTATTCAAGAAATGCCATCTAGCTTACTCATGCGAGTCTGTACAAAATTGGATATCAATAGTCATACAAACGGATGAGGCCATTTTTCCAGAGTTTTAAAATACATACAAATAAGAGATATTCACTAAAAATAGGGCAAACGATAAAACTGTTAGTCGGCGAAAGATATTAAAAATATTTTTTAGCACATTTAATTGATAATAAGATTGACAAAAAGGAGAATGATGATAAAACATTAATTTTTTGGGGTAAATCATGAGCTTTTCTAAATATTAACTATTAACTTTAAGAGGTGTCTTGCTGTTGGTGTTTGCTTCTGCTTCGGACCTCAGTCGTTATTCAGTTCCTCCAGGAGGAAAAGCTTCCGGTCTAAAAGAAATTCAATCTCACATGGGAGTTTTGAGTAGTTTTTTCTCGCTGCATAGATAATCTGCTGGATGCAACATATTATTTCCTCTGTTTTCCAGTGGTTGAGACGTTTGGGAGTGGAGAAGATGAGCCAATCTGCTCTAGAGAGCTTTAACAGATGAGGTAATTTGTTAAAAAGCAATATAAGGTACATAATTTTATATTTGTAATCAACACTTTGTTTAAGTTTTTTTTTTACCACATTGAAGTTATGTCACTAAGGGATTACTCGTAATCATAGTCTGTCAATCAAAAGGTGCACTTACTACTTTGCATCGGAAAAACACTTTTCTCACAATTACTTTACATCAGTTATCTCCCATTATATAGCCTTGAACACTTGTTTCATTATTGTGTGTATTTTCAAAATAATAATTTATGAAGAGATCCGTTGAAAAGATTGAAATCATTTTCTAAATAATACCTTTTTTAACTTCCTCAAACAAGCCATAAATAATTTAGGATTGTTTAAGAGTAAGGGAGAAGGTATCCATTTTGACACTAGCAAAATCAAATCCAGTTGTAAATATTCCTTTTAAAGTCATGGAATCCCTTGTATTTTCTATTGTATTTTTATCAATAAATAAAAAAAGGTTGCTGAAAAATGTGAAAAAATAATTTATCACCATCTAGAACAGGGATGGGCAAACTTTTTGACTGGCGGGCCATTATGGGTTATTAAATTTAAGGGCCACAGCAGTACATTGACAGTTCACTTTCCGTTTCTTTGGTCCGCTCATTTTTTACAGAAGGGCTCAATGGCAATGAGAAAAATTCAAGAGAGAAATAAAGAGTAAGGCGCGGCCTAAATGTCAGCGCGCCATCTATTGGTGAAACGCGGTATTGTATGGACAAGACGTAATGAATGATTTATGAAGCATTATATGTTATTTACTGGACAAGCTCAGCAGGCCGGATTAAATTGTCTAACGGGCCGTATACGGCCCGCGGGACTTAGTTTGTCCATGTCTGATATAGAAACAAGTATATATAGGGGGTTTAAAATACTAATAAATCCTTTTTTAATGTATATTAAATAATACTTTTTAACAATGAGAAGACTATTCAAAAATAAATAAATAAAGTATTTTATCGGGCAATTATTTTATAATAAAAATATACATTTAAAAACGGAGCGCGATAGCCATGTGCGTTAAGGCGTGTTCAAATCTCAATGTTGGGGAACAGGTTCGAATTCCGAGAGGGGATGGTCATTTTTGGTCTACCTCATTGATAAGATCCTAGGTTCCATAGACTAATTTACATGCTAGCATGCTTATTTATATCCAGTCGGATGCAATTCCATCGAACCATATAGGCAAAAAAAATATACATTTATACATTCACCAAGGTGTTTAAACCTGATTCCGTACTTAATCACACTTGTTGGTGGTTGGTATTTGAGGGGGGTTGTCTTGCTCTTTTCATGACTGTTTTTGTTGTAGTAGTTGTAGTAATCATCTACGCTCTAAACTAATCGTTATTGATGAGGCTACGATTTTGCACTTGAAATGTAATTTTGTGTGTTCCTCTCACAGGCGCTGGCCATTGAACAAAGGCAAAAAGGTCATTTGCTATGACTTTGAACAATTGTACTAATATAGACGAAGAGCAATATTATATATGCCTTCTTCTTTGATATATAATTTTATACATAATAACACTTTTCATCACTCTCTCTATCCTTAACATAAAAGAGATTCATATTTTTTATAATGTAGGGATACTTAAAGACCTTTTTAACGTCAAATGCACAGATGGACTAATGACCATTGTCCTCTATTAAGATTAAAACATGTGTTACTATTTTTTTAAACATCCGGGACTAATATTTGATGTTTATAAGACACCAAGGAGGGAGTTCGTCAGTTTGTAGGGTTGTTCAACTAACCTAGGGCATAGATTCGACTCTTCCCGAGAGGTCTTAACCATAGAGATATAAAGATATAGAGAGCTTATTCTCTTCAATAGTAGAGAAACATCGTTCAGCTGTCGCCTGTGTCAAATATAAACAAAGTAATTTGGCCTACGTCATCTAGAGATAGATTATATCTCTATGATCAGCTTACGATGACGAAGTATAAATTGTTTTGTTTATAGTGTACACACAGAATACAGCTGAACGACGATGTTTCTCTGCTATTGAAGGGAATCAGCTCTCTATATCTTTATATCTCTATGGTCTTAACTGATCATCTCCTTCCGACCTATATTATTAGCTGGATGCTTGACAGAGAAGGCAATTTACTTCAAGAGCTCTTGGATGGTTTATAATATAATATTAAAAAAATGGCTGCCACAATTGAAAAAAAAAATTAGTTCTGGGAAAAGGAAGTCCTACTATAAATGCTGATGGACGTCATCCTATGTTATGTTTCTTAAAGGAATCGTCACTGGATGTGATGTGACGTCACTGGATGTTAAATGTCTATTTCTTCCCTTTTCTAAGCCTTGTTATTTACACGTTGTGATTTCGAACCACAAACATGCTACTCAAAGCATTACACATCTACTGCACAGACGTCGTCAAAAGGGATGACTGTTCATGTGTCCCTACCCGTATTTCACAATATCCTTTTCTCTGATAATGTACTTTAGAGAAAGATGAATCCGACCTTTATTTCTCACAATGAAAAAAACAAAAACATTTATTGACAGGGGGAAAAAGATCCTCAAAACAGAGGCCTCAGGTTTTTTTTCTGAGTGCTGAATGCGTACAATGATGCACCTAAAACTATTTCCTTTAATGCTTTGTGAAGCAAGAGGAAAATATGTCAATTTCACGCCCTTAAAAGAAAGCCAATGTGATTATTGATAGATGTTTTATTACTGTTTTCTGATTATTAAACGTTTGATTATTTGCTTAGAAGATTATTCCAAATGTTATTCTTTTTGTAGGTATTTTGAAGCATTTATTGAAAAACAGCTTTAAAAAATTGAAATAAAACTATGATCCAATTTATCTTTTTTTAAATGAATATAACTTTGGCAGACGGTAAATTATATATATTGTTTAATACAAAGATAGTTCTTTATACAAATTAGCATTTAGTACTTTAGATATAGTAAAACAATCGTTTATTTAATGGTAGATATAAAATGGTTCAAAATTGACCGAAGGACAACAGATGTTTAGTGGTAATGAAGACACACCAGGAAGGTTAAGACCCGTATTTATATAGCAGCCTCCTTGTTAACTCCTATCTGTAATCATTGTAATTGGATGCATTAAAAAACTCATCTTATAAAATGAACAATTGAGGTAAAAATCAAGGAAAATCGAGCAAATTCTTTTTGAAAGAAACCTTCCATGATTAAGTGTATATGTTATTTCGACTTCACAACCTTAACAAATAATTTTAAACGGTGCATTCATCTTCGTGCGAAACCCTACAAGTTGCATCAAACTGCATTTTCCCTCATGTTCTCGTCTCCCTACATTACCATAATAAATGAGCAAGTAATTATCCTTGAGCGTCCTTTGGAGTCCGACCTTGGGGCTTCATCATCTACAGTTTTTTGAGCATCCCCAAGAATAATAATAATAATAATAAAATCAATGCAACCAAATGAACTCCATGTTTAAGAAACATATTTCAATGCAGTTCCCCTATAGTTATTAGACACGATTTCAATGCAGGGATAAAGGAAATTACCTTTTTTTCTCTTTCTTTATAGAGCTCGTTTTTGATTAGGTTCGCCTGTTTGGGTATTTCTCTATATATACATTAGGGGTATTGCTATAGGTAAAGCTTAAGATATAAAGCGTTGAAGCCCGTATGATCGTGGACAAATGAATTTTAAAAGCAAAGGCTTTTTTGTGCCTCTACCGTTCGATAGATTTGCATTCGACAGGATATAAATAAGCATTATAGCGTTAAAATTAGTCTAACAAACCTAGGATCATGCAAGGGTTTTGTTATGAATTAAAAGTTTTAAACTCTTGTTTGGTTAGGAAAATCTATGATGTATAAAATGAAGTATAATCTAAAAAAGTACTAGGAATAGGAAGTATTAGGAATAATATATAATTGATTTTTAAAATATATAAATATATGCATATCGTATCCTGACCTAATGCTCATATCCAATTTACTTAATGAGTGTTATTTTAAAACATACTAGAAGGGAAACAGGTGAGGACCTAGTATTTCAATACTAGAGGCATATATACACTCAGAGAGTGCAAACCTCCGCCGTCACGGGGTCCTTATGAGCCTTCCGAGGCGGATTTTTCACGACTGGGGCGGCGTAGAGGGACATGGGAGGGTTCCCCTCGACGTAAATTCCGAGAGGAAGACGCTCCCGGCACCCGATTTCACAGCACAGCGACATCTATTGGCAGAGTAGGCTAACTTGAAATATTTATTAGTATTTAGCTCGTTTTGCATCTTAATTCTGCCTTCAGAGATGCCAAAATTTAATCACTTGTTACTTTTGGCATTTCCAACAACTCCACAAAGTTTCATCTAAATCCGTTCCGTACTTTTTGAGTTATCCTGCTGACAAACCAACAAACCAACCTGGCGGAGGTAATAAAATGGAAAAGAATTATCTTATATATTTTAACATAAAAAATATATTATATCCACCTATCTATAAAATAAACCAATCACAATCTATTCAATTAAAGAAGAGAACAAAAAGGGAGCGCGATACCTCATTGGGCTTGTGCAACTCTCAATGTTTAGGGCGCAGTTTCGATTCCCGAAAGGGGAAAGTCAACCTCATTGATTAGATCTTTGGGTCGATAGACTGATTTTGACTCTATAATGCTTACTTATATCTAACTGGATGCAATTATATTGAATCATAGAGGTGAAAAAAATGTCCAACTCTGTAAGAGATCGGTACAATCTTAAGTATATGTCCCTTTAGAATTGTTCAAATTTAACACTCTTCTTTAAGAAAATTCAAATAATTATGATTTTCGCGTTCGCCAAGGCTTAAATAATCGTCAGGTAACATATTTTAAATTTTGGGCCCCTGGAATGCCCGCTGCATGGGCTGTATAGGGCGACAACAATGAAAATTGAGTTTTTATTATTTTTTAGTATGTCAAATGAGATTTGTAAAAAGTATTATGCAAAACGATTATAACAAGTAAAAACACATTTTATTAAAAAATCTATTTGTTTTTTTTTATTTCAAGTTTATTTTGTAACCGACTACATATGTACAATGTACATACGTATGTTGTAAAAGAGCTATGTATGAATGTCGTATTACATATATTTCCACATTGCAAAGGAAAAATATATAAAATCAAAATATTACCTATTTTATTCGGCATAAAAGAATAATGATTCGTCATAATTTGAGGCAAAATTATATGCCTAATTTTAAGAGCAATCCGCCTCGCTACTGAACTCTACACTGGGATGAAAAACTTTTAAAGGATGTTCTTGGAAAAACTTCTTTTGTGGAATGTTTATATATATATATATATATATATATAGCATAGCATAGATTAAGTATTGTGCTCAACCCATTCTATTGTTTTGTTGTTTTTTCATGTCTTCCTCAGCAAGTGCCATCATTAAAGCTGCAAAAAGTAGCATCAACGATGATTATAAGAGAACCATCCATTCTTATGCAGCAAGCCTTCGTCATAGGTACATATATTATTTCAAAATGTCTTATTAAGTTCTCTCACCCTCCGGGCAGGATTGCTACATGTGATTCACAATGTGTATAGGTATTTTGAAAGAAAGAAGAAATATGCGAGAGAAGACATATCACGTAGTTACTGAAGGAAAACATTTTTTCTTCTTTTTTTGTATTAAAATTAGCTTTAGAGTGCCTCTAGATGCATTTCGGAGAATGGTCCATTCTGCTTATAAATAATAATAATAATAAAAACAATAATAATGATAATCAACATATTGTATATTGTAAAAATAACAATGCTTATAAAAATACCAGCTTTAAATTGGGGCTGGAAATTAAGTTACTAGAGTCTTTTATATTTTATATTGCTTCGATTTCTTTTTTGTTTCTTAAAGTACCAATATGCATTCAAAAGCTCTTCTCTACAAAACCGTGTTTTTCTGTTGCATTAAAATTTAGTTATTGAACATTTTTAGGGATTATAAATGGAATATCCACGGGACAAAAATCGACTTTTTTGAACACCAGTTTTTTCCCTCTCTTTTCATCGGTGACAAAAAGCTGCTGAAAGAACTCGAGACATATGCATATGATTGGAGAAGGTGTCTTAGACGTATCTATGACACAAAAATGGCTCGTCGTTACAATAAACAAATTACCACAGTAATTTTGAATTATAATGTTCATATATGTTTTTTTTAACGTTACTGTTTTAAGATTGTGTTTTTTATATCCTATTTTCTAGTGTATTCTTATTTTTTTACACTGTATGGATTTTAGCTAATAAATAAACATATTAACCCAAAAAAATATTAATTAAAAAGGAATTTTGCTATCAGCTGGGCTTAAAAAAAGTTTGCTTTATTTTCGATCCTATTTTGATAAAAATAAAACATTAAATGATTATCCATTATTGCTTACTTATCCGCAAGTGGTTGAACAAATAACCATGCAATACATTATAATAAATACCAATATTGTTTAAAAATACTGTGTTATTTTATCTTAAAACATATCTATTTGTATTTTCTATGGTAAGACAGTAATACATTTTTAAATATCAAAAATCCTTATAACATATAAAATATATATTTGGTTGTATTCATGTACCTGTTGAAAACCGTTCAAGAGTTATGGCTCAATTTCAAAAGATAGCCGTTTAAGGCATTCAATGCTTTTATTGAATACACACCAAATGCATTTTATATAATTGCTTTTCTCCGAAAATGAACGAAAGTAAGGGCTTGAGTGTGAACAGACACTGAATAATGAATAATAAGACACTGACCATTAGAAAAACATAAATGATTCTTCTTTTTCCTTAAAGAAACTAAATCTTATATAACCGTCTTTTTATATGTTCTCTGGCTCAGTTATATATGTGCTTTTATCATGTTCCTCAGCTTCTTTGTGTGAATACGAATAGAATAAATAGTACATATTTGTAGCTCAATACAAATAATCAATGAATATAAATACCAACATGATTTGTAAGAATCTATAACTTTGGTTTTAATTTAAACAAACTATTTTTTTCTAATAATCACCCTATTTCTTTGTTAACAATTAAATAATGTTAAAATCTTACAATGAATTGTGTACAAAATAGTAGTTTTTTAACAAATATGATTTTTATTGTACTACGATAATTATGCTTTTCTATGATTTCAAAAATATTGATTTACTTACTTAATGGTTTTAATATCCCCAAAAACCTTACTTAAAAGAGAAAAAAAATATATATACATGAGAATGTTTAGCCTAAAGGTATCTATGGAATCAGATATGGAAATATTTATAACTAAATATTTTAAATTAATATTGTGTTACAAACTATAAAATAGATTCTGTTTTAATAATTATTAGAAATTTCATTACTCTAAATTCTGAGTTCAACCCAAGCTTCAACGAAGAAAATATGAGGGGCACTGTTCTTTTCAGCGGTTTCAACACCGGGAAACGCTACAAAGAGGAAAATACCGTTAGGGCGTCGCTACTTAATTGCAAGCGAAAAAGCTGATGGGAGGGAAACCATCAATGCGAGAGATCTCCGGTCAATCATGGTTTCGACCGCCACTCGTTACGCGGCATTTTCCTTGAGGATCCCAATGGTACCAAGTTTGGCCTGGAATCATACTTCGGAAGTCATCAAATATTTCCCTTCTACTTCTCCCCTGCACACAAAATCCCTGGAAATAATCATCAAACAATTCAAGAAGTTCAAGAACAACCAATGATATTTTATCCATATACTTATATTATTCTCTGTTTTTGAATGTGTTTAAAATAATTTGTTTATTTTAAAAATTATTTGATATTTACGTTTGTTTTTGTTAGATACTACATATATCGTCAGAATTTATGTTAAGAATTTAGTTGATATATTCATACGTTTGTGTTTTAAGGTTCCTAAAAAAATAATTTTAAACTATAATGTTTCTTTATGTTATGTATTAAACACAATTTTCCTTTTATAACTATAATATATAAATATATTTTATGCACGTTATAATAATAAAAACTTTTATGATGGGAAAAAATAGATCGGTGCCATTTAAAGGATCAAATCCCATGTAAATTTATGTTGTATTTTAATATCTGTAAATAGTTACAATCAACATGTATTATTATATATTAGTAAGTCTATTGCTATAAAAAATACATATATATATATATATAAATATTTGAATATAACAAAAAGTTAAAAAATATGTCATGATACACAAATTATTATGCTCCGTATTAAACAAATTGGTAAATACATCACATGAACATCAGATTCGGATGCAAGAGTATTATGCTTCTTTACCGTAATATATATATAATTATGCTTAATATTTATGCTTCTTTACCGTAATATATATATAATTTACAAATTCTAATATTTCTTAAAAACATTTTTTAATATGAAAAAAAACAAATAATTTATATGGTGTGTTATTTGTTAATTTGTATTGTTCAGGGAAATGGTTTATAAAGCTCATGTAAAATGTATTTGCCATACTAACTCAAGGATAACAAAAATTGAGCCGCAAGTTTACTATAGTTAACAAAATATTTTGCTTTTGAAGTGTCAATGTTAAAATATATTAGTTTCTTAAGCCTCAAACAATTTCTTTATATATGCCTATTGCATGTTTTAGTAATTGATAATATACCTTATTTTTACATAATTTTTTTTGTACAATTCTAGTTTTTTATTTACAAAATTTGGTGAAATTATGCGCATTTAAATATATTTATATAACCAAAAAACTAAATCTTTTAATTTGAAAGTGGAAAAACCTTTTGACCCAAAAAAATTGCACCATTTATTTTGAAACATATAGATATAATCATAATATTTTGTTATTTAAGTTCTTATATAAATAAAAATGTATATGCAAAATAAGCGATTTTGTTTTACTTATAGGAATGACTGGTTGACATATATAATATATTTTATCTACTTTTTTCACCAGATTGCAAAACATTCTTTTTCTTCTATCACAACATGCAAAGTAAAACAACTCAAATCGTAAATAAAATAGATATATAGAACCAATGTATTTATAAAAACTTTAAATATCAAAAATGAACGTAACATAAGTTGTTGAAATTAATGTACTGCTTTAATATATATATATATATATATATATATATATATATATATATATATATATATATATATATATATATATATATATACACCTATTCAAATTTGTTTTTCTGGTTCTCCAAGGCTTAAATAATCGACTGGAAAAATATCTTTAAATTTAGGCCCCGGGAATGCCTGCCGCATGGGCCGTATAGGGTGGCACCAATGAAAATTCAGTTATTATGATGGTTGAGTGGTCAAAATGCGATTTGTAAAAAATATTATTATGTAAAAGGGGTATAACAAATAAAACATATTTTATTAAAAAATCAATATTTTTTTTTAAATTTCAAGTTTATATTGTGACCGACTTCATATGTAGATACGTATGTTGTAAGAGAGCTAAGCATGTACGTCGTATTACATTTATTTCAACATTGCAAAGGGATTTTTTTTTAAATCAAAGTTTAACTGTTTTCTTTAATTATAATATGGAGAACCAGAAAACATCTATTTAAATGTTTTTAAAGAAAAGTATTACATTTGAACAGGTCTAATATATATAAACATCTTCCTTGTTTAATTTCTTTGAAGCCAAGTAATAAATTGGTCAACCCTTCTTTTGAGCAACTAATTTATGAGGTTGATCAAAAGCGGGTTTTTATTTATTTTTGTAGCTTTATAATGAACATTTATGGCTTAAATATAATTTTTTAACAATTTTCCAGATTTTTTTTGGTAATAAAAGTTATTTAATATAAACTTTCTGTTGAAAGTACAAATATTATAAATAGCCTTGTTTTATGTATATTTGCAATTCTATCAAACCTATAAAATATAAGGCAATAACCTGGTGATAATTTAATACAAACATATTTATTTTAAATTAATACATAGTCTGGGCATTTGATTTAGTGTATGCAATAGTATATTTGTCATTTATTGTGGGGACGTAGAGCTACGTTTAAATGAATCATTATTATTTTTACAAGATTCCCGGGTAGACACGCAAAAATTTGCAGACTTAATAAAATTATATTATATTTGAAAAACAGGCTTCTTAGGAATGGAAAAGTTAAGTGATAACTTTTATATATAGTGAACAAATTTTAAACTACAATGTTTATTAATACATTATTACCTCCGCCGAAGGAGGTATTGTTTTCACTGGCGTTGGTTTGTTGGTTGGTTGGTTTGTTTGTCAGCAGGATAACTCAAAAAGTACTCAACGGATTCGGATGAAACTTTGTGGAGTTGTTGGAAATGCTAAAATAAACAAGTGATTAAATTTTGGCATCTCTGAGTGCAGAATACAGACGCCAAATGAACTAAATACTAATAAATATTTCAAGCTAGCCTACTCTGCCGATAGATGTCGCTTTGCCGTGAAATTGCGTGCCGGGAGCGTCTTTCTCTCGGAATTTCCGTCGAGGGGAACCCTCCCACGTCCCTCTACGCCGCCCCAGTCGTGAAAAATCCGCCTCGGAAGGCTCATAAGGACCCCCTGACGGCGGAGGCTTGCAGTCTCTGAGTGTATATATGCCTCTAGTTTTATGTGTAATTTCTCTGAAAAAACTAAATTATGTAAAAAAGTTACGTGTTTGGGTGTGTGGGATACTATATATATTGTTGTCAATGTGATACCAGTTTCAGAGCTATTAAAGGTATAAATTAAATTAAAAATATATATAAATATATATCGCATTCATAAAAGCATAAATAAACTAGAGGCATGTATACACTCAGAGAGTGTATACCTCCGCCGAAGTCGGGAAGAGGAAGAAGTTTAAGCTACGTCACTGGGTTAACATAGTCCTGAGCTGATAAATGAACAATAATACGTCCATGAATATTTTTTTAGCGTTTGTTCTTTCCTACTCCCTGAATAGAGACCCCATTTCATTATTATTAGTAGTAGTATTTTGCTCATTTTGCGTATAAAAAAGCACTTAGAGATTCCAAAATTTTAACACTTGTTCCTTTTGGCATTTCAACAATCCACAAAGTTTCATTTGAATCCGTGCAGTACTTTTTGAGTTATCCTGATGACAAACACACAAACAAACGCCAGTGAAACAATACCTCCTTCGGCGGAGGTAATTAGAAAAAAATATAACGACCTTTCGATACGACTTGATCTCTTAAAATTTTTAAAAAATATCTTGAGCCCCTTGTTGCCGCTCGCCTTGCTTCCAGAAGGGTGGTTGCCTGCCTCAGCTCCGGAGACAATTTCATGTTCTTTCCATGTTGATCGCAGAAGTGCAGTCCATAGGATTAGGTCTCTTGAGATTGCTTGCCTCAATCTTGTCCTGGAGTCCCAGAGGACATCAATGCGAGGGGAATTTGGAATGTTGACAACCAATTTCTAAGCAGCCATACCTGACTACCGGACTACAATCTCGTTTATTGTTTGGATTCCCGCTCTGTCGAGAAAGCCAGCCGTCGTCATTCTATCTGACTTCTGGACGCCTGGACAACTTGTGCCCCATCGTCACAGTAATGTGGCTGATGAGTCAGTCTTGACTCTGTCAAGAGCTGCACAGGTCGTGTTACCAGGCACGTGTGGTTGTTACCTTAAGAAAGGACCTCAAAAAACAGTTTTTATCATTGAGGTATTTATAAAATATAAATACAGCGTATTAATTTATTTGAAGCGTACTCAACTCTCAAAATTATGGGCTCAGTTAATACATATCGGTCAATCTCATTGAAAATATCCATGGTTTCTGGTACATCATTTAACACCATAGTGGTTATTTATGACCACACAGATGATAAAAAGTAGTCAGAAATTATGTAATATGTTATTTCAACAGCATATGAAAAATTTGGTACGGAATATCACAAAATCTATTTAGATTTAGAAAATAATGTTAGTTATGAGATTTTAAATTTTCAAACTTACTTGTTAAATATTTATCAAATTAAAAAAATACAATTCACTTAATCAAACATCAATAAGAGGGAGAAAACATTTTGATATGTCAATATATATTTTTTCGTACGTGTTATTTTCGTGCACACCTTAATAACACGCCTTATTCGCACGCTTTATCGTTGTATGTTCGTATAGCGCACGCCTTCATCATCGCACTCTTTTTTTTTGCGTGAGTATTATTAACGCATTGACCCACGGTCGTTGATGCTTATAGTCGCACGCCATAACGGCGTGGGCTATTTGTCGTAGGTTTACTTCAATGCGTTGTTTACTGTAACAAGGAGGTAAAAAAACAACTTTTATACAACTTAGTTAATAAAAACAGTATTTTTATTTAATGAGCACTAAGATAGATTAACATTAATTTCATTTTACGAAACAAGTGAGCAAATACGTAAAAAGTCTTAATGTTGAGGGATTAGGTCGAATCCACAGAGGAAATCGTCAATATTGGTCAACTTCATTGATAAGATCCTTGGTATATATATATATATATATACTATATATCTATATATATATCTATTAGATTGCACCTGATACTTTTCATTCTATTCAATTAGTCTATCGAACTAAGACCAAAATGACCATCCCTTTTCGGGATTCAGACTTGCGTCCCCAAATTGAGAGTTGAACACGCCTTAACGCACACGGCTATCGCACTCCTTTTTTTGCCTTATGTTTCGATATAATTGCATCCGACAGAATATAATAAGCATTATAACATTCAAATTAGTCTATCGAACCTAATCTACTTTTCAAATATATTTCATTTCGCTTTGAACCGTTATTGTTAAATAAAACAACTTCTGATCATTAAAACAATAATTATTTTTCACACAAATGATTCACGAGCCTTATTCATCACAGATTATTTATGTTTCTTTAAAAACCATACTGAATGCAAAATAAAGATAAAATAAGGTTTGAATATGTGTTGCAGAAAAACCAATATAAATATAAAATAGCCAGGATTGAACACATAGAATCACAGCCAGAAAACTCCAAATCCTTAATATATTCATGAATATAAATAAAATCAATTTGGACTTTTCATTCTAAATGACGATTTAACAACGTGATTATAATACTCATGTTTAAAAAGAGCGCAATGATAAAGGCGTGTGATTATTAAGGCGGTGCGCGAAAATAATATTTAGGACTACATATATACCTGTAAATCTGGACATATAGTTTTTAATAACACAATGGAGTGATACTCTATGGTAAAACTTTCGGAAAATCCTATATCTATGACTATAATAGCTTAAAATACATTAAAGAAAAACACAAAAAAGTAAGAACAAATAACAATTTAATTCAGCTTTATAAAATGCTCCTGAGCTTAATGTTGTGAGACATCATTAACATTTATATTATATATATAATAAAGCAACTTTATTTTCCTTTAGAAGTAATGCCATTTGAGCTATTAAATATCCCTAATTCATTAAAACTTTTCCTAGAATCCGAAAGGATAATGTCAGTGTGGCAGATTACTTTTTTAACTTTTAATCCTTGTAATCCTTAATGAGCTCAATTTAAGGAAACAAGGGGCGAACACAAAATCATTTCGAATATTTTCTCTGTTAAATGAGACAAAGTTTCTTGATTGAATTGTTTGACAGGAGACTTTAATTTGATTTGAAAATACAAAAAAAGTATTTTTGAAGTGTGGTTGGATTTATAGTAAACAAAATATTTGTTTCATTTCGTTTCAAACATCAGACTTATGAAAAATAAATGGATAATATAAAATGTTCCTATTAGTTAAAGATATAATATTAAAGTTTGGATAAAAACTTATTACTCAAATAATATAAAATAATTGAAACTCCCATAACAAAGATGGGTTAAACTCATATGAACAACATTACTAAATATAATGAAATGCCCCTAGTATAGATATATATAAATAAATATATATCTAGATATATATTTATATATACATATAATTTATATAAAAAAATATATATATATTTATATGTATGTATATATACATACATATATTTATATATAAAATAAATATTTATATAATATATAATTATAATATTTATATATATTTTTTTTACAAATATATATTGTAAATAGACAAAGAAAGAAAATTATGTTTTCAATTATACGAAGGTTAATTTCTACGAAAGATTCTGTTCATTTCCTTTAAATAATTTGAATTCTTTTTGATAGGATGGTATATTTTTAAGACATTCCCATGCAAACTTTCATTAGTACGACGCTCATTGAATTTTTTAATTGAGGATTAACTACAAAATTCAGTTTTACAAGGTTTGTTATATTTAAAAAAATATATAAGTTGATCAGATTAAAGCCAAAGACCATAGCCAAATGAATTTTATAATTCTATATAACGAGTTCAGATCTTATAGATAACCAATGAAAATTTAAAAAAGCTTATATTCAAAACTAGATTGCTGTTTAAATATTGCTCATATCTAGAATATAGGATTTATTACATGGTTTTAGTCATTATTTTGCGTGGATGTTTTTATGATTGAGTTAAACACAGGGTAGATTCTGATAAATATATATGTAAACCACAAGTATCGTGAAGCTTGATATGGAACAAAACGCTTCTAAATATTAAATTATGAAGTTGAGCAATCTGGTTGTTACTTTTTTTCAATAAACTGAAATTCATAATTTAATTTTCCTTATCCATTCTTTACAAATCTGTATAAAATAACTAAGATTATCTTTTATTTTAATTATATGTTTATAAATTTTTATTTAATTTAGATAAATATTATTAAGCTCTGTACCTGTAAGAAGTATATATATTTTTTATTACAGGGCTAACAAGTATCAATGTAAGACTGAAAAAAGTATTCATTTTTCACGGACCAAATATGTATCTTTGATTAGACCAAAGTAGATATAGAGAGCTTATTCCCTTTAATAGCAGAGAAACATCGTTCAGCTGTCGCCATTGTCCAATATAGCAAAAGTACTATGTACTACGTCATCGTAAGGATCAGGGATAAAAATATATAGAGATCTTATTCCCTTCAATAGCAGAGAAACGCGTTCAGCTGTCACCTGTGCCCAATATAAACAAATAATTTGACCTACGTCATCGTAAGCTGATCATAGAGATATAAAGATTTGTTGTTATTGGACACAAAACGTATTCCTCTGAAGATCCCTCTATGTCTTTATATCTCAATGGATTAGACTCTTTCGCCCATGAAAACTTTGTAAGCAGTTTTGTATCTATTTAATACTTGATAAAAAAAATAGATTCCATTTGAATATTATCTCTTGACTCCATGCACGCAATCTAATCAAATTGCTCCTCGTTAGTGTGTGTGTGTGTTTGGATAGTGCAATCAAGCCATTCATACATATATCATTCCACAACATTTCCTGATAATTATGTGTTACGTATTTTATAAGAGGTGGTATTGCATTTATTTGATACTTAGTCCAACTTAAACCCTTAAAGAATTCTCACAACATAAGCAAAAAAAGGAACCAAAATATAATTAAATCGATATCATAAAAATGAAACCCGCATTAGTACCTACTTGCAATCAAAGTTACAGCTACATTAATGCATCCAGTGTCTTCCCTTTCCTTTATATTTTTGGTTCTAATCGCACAGATAACAATTATTTTTTAATTAAAACTCCCTGCCAAGAAAAAGGATTATTTTTTGAGAGTGCTTGAGTAAGGAGAGCACAAAGAATAAAATAAGAATAATATTTGTGATAATTGCATTTCGCATCTTGGCTCTTAAGTTCATTTTCTTAATTATATGTTTATAATTTAACAACTGTAATTATTTATGGATCTCAATTCTTTTCTTTGCTCTATGAAGAGTTTTTATCCTTACAATAATAGTCCTTGCGTTCATTGATGGTTTTAAATGCCATGGGAATTTGAATGTATCAATTCATAATGAAAATGGTTTTTTTTTCGCTCCTAAGAAAGTCCAAGGAAATTTCATTTGCTACATCCATTGCATATTAAGGTTTGTGCAAAAAGCCATTTTTTATTTGAAGGAAATCAATGACATTTATATTTGCAAAAAAAAAAAAATTTGGAGTCACATTTATAAAGAAAGAAAGGATAAGATAAATATTTAGAATGAAATAGTACGTAAACATATGTTTTAACGAAATCTAATCTTCGTAAAAATTATTTTTGTTGGTTGAAATACGCACTAATGGACTAAAAGTATACAAAATTGTGTGTCTCTTAATTCAGTCTATAATTTAAGTCATAGTTTTAGTGAATCTTCAGCTCCACTGTTAACTTTTTAATGTATTAAGCTACTAATAGAAATTTAATTTACACAATAATATTGTATTTTAATACTTTTCTATTTTTTAACATCAGTGGAGTATTCGTTATTTTTATTGCGGCTATACTGTAGGTCCTTACTCCAAATGAAAGGTTGCGTGAGTAAAAAAATACAGAAACACGCAGGGGGTCCAATAGTAGTAAATGCTTTGCTTTTTTGCTTTCTTCTGAGGAAGATAGGGTTAGGAAGTGGCCCTTTTATATAGGGCGTAGTGTACGTATAGGCATCGCAGTGTAATGACCGTTTTACATGTGGTTGAGGCCGTTGGGCCCAAAGGCGGGCCGCGTAGGTTCCAGCCGTAGGCTGGGACTTAGTGGCCGCCTGGGCCCAGCGTGCCTCAGCCCCATGTAAAACTGTCATTAGGCGCGATGACCAACACGTGTCCATAGAACGTAGTGTATAAAAAACGATTATTAATAAAATTATCTGAATTCACATGCTGCTTAGTCAATATTCAATAATAAAAATATCAAAATACTGTGGTCTTCTGTGTTTTTTTTTTCACTCACAAAACCTTTCAAATAGCTATTGGAGTAAGGATGTACAGCATTACCTTTTTGCTTTATATTTGCAATATCATTCATAATTCAAAAGAAGAACCATTTTTGAAACACTTATTTATATTATTTTATAATCTCTTTTAAAAAATTGTATTCACTTTGGTGGAAATTCTATTTTTTTATTTGGTCGTATCATCAATATTACTATACAAGAAAAGTATTTGAAGTCCTGATATATATATATAGTACTGCTTACTATAGTTTGAAAGATCATTTTTTTTTTAAAGTTTAATTAACATGGGTTTACGCTTCGACTATTGACTATTTGTCAATGTAACTTGTTTGTCATTAAAGGGATTTTAAATAGGTATATAAAAATATAATCAATATTAGATCTTCAATCTTAATTTGTTGTTAAACGTTTACATTTATAAATATAGGGATCGCCAACAATATTATTTTTTAGGCTTGTTCAGCCATTAAAATGTTTATATATTTATATATAACTATATACTCATCGTTATTTTATTTAACTTGGATATATGTAAACTGTGTAAAGTTATTTTGAATATGTGATTCTTTTTTTTTTGGCATGTAATTTATATATTTCTTTTAGGTGGATTCAGGTATTATCAATTTAAAAAATGTATATTGAATTTCTGATTTAACTATTCCAATGTCTTTAAAAAATGATAGAAATACTTTAAAATAGCTCAATTATTAATTTGGAAGCACAAAGTTTGACTTAAACTAAAAACTTTATTTTTTTATGATAAATGAATAATGTTATATTCTTTTTGATTGTTTTTTGTTATTGCGACAATATTATAGTTAATGAAACGTTTTTGAAACTATATTATATTTTTATGATACCATGTATTTATATTGATTTGTACAGGTCAAAATACTTTTTAAACAAAATTATTAAATTTTTACAAAAGTAATCGGACTGTAAACATCACGAAAGTGATTATAATATGATAAAATATGCTCAATTATTTATAGATAATACATATATTTGATTTGAGTAAACAGTTATGAACATTCTTGAAAGAAAAACGAACGTTATCATAGTTTTAAAAAGAGATGGATATGTTTGGTCCCTTACATATTCATATATTTGAAAGACAAATGTAGCTTGAAATCTATATATACTTGTTCCATCGTTAATAAAATATTTCAACTTATTCGTACAATATTATTTAATCATATACCATATTGTGTTCCTCGTATAAAGCAGGAATATCCAAGTGTGTATTGCAATAAGGACGCAAGTATTTTTGAATATGGACACACATCTGTATTTCTTTGTTCTACACTATAGAAATTAACGATTGATGACAGTTCCCTTGTCACTTAGACAACAACTGCAACTTCAAAAAAATAGAAACAACTTTAATGCAGTTATCAATGCAAGCCTGCAATGCATTTTTTATTAATAGAAACTATCTTTGTTTGATGGATTATAAAATCAGTTTATTTATATTTTTTTTTTTGGCATAATAAAATAAATCTTTTACGTTTGAAAGAAAGTAATTGTAATAATGTTTTTGGTTTAAAAAAATAAAATATGTTCCATTATAATTTGAGACCATATAAGGGGCATGAACTAACTAAAAATATCCAAAATATATGCCAGAAGAAAAATATATATAATAAAACTCACCGGATAGTTGTGTAAGCAATATACACATAAACAGGTCAATGATACTAGTTTGATTTCATACATATGTAACTAGATTCAATCAAATAGGTAAAATATCCGTAGCGTGTTAGTTCAGTGTGTCGATACTGAGGACATAGGTTGAATACTCACGAGAGTGGAATTGATCAACCTCACTCAATAGATCCTTTGGTATATGGAATAATAACATAATACTTATTGAATTTATCACAGATGTGTAAACGAAAGGAGTAAGTAAGTGTAGATATTCATATATAAGTATAGTCAATGAATACTTAAACAATCAGGAAAGGTAAAGTCGCGCAACCTTTCAAAACAAAATTCAAAGTGGGATGGACTAATTTATTTATTGCTGCGTGAATGAAGTAGTGGAAGTGTGTAGAGGAATTGTTTTAGAACTACCTATTTATCTTCAAACTAGACGACAATGGGGTAGGTTTGTGTTGCTCCGGGTTGCAAGAGTGGCTACAAAGCAAAGGACAATGAGGGGAAAAAGAGACGGTTTCATATGTTCCCCAAGGATGAGTCCCTACGCCAACTCTGGACAAAGGCTGTTCCGCGAAAAAATTAGATACCTTCAAGACATTCTGCGTTGTGTGACGTACATTTCATGCCCACCGATTATAAGCCAGAGTCTACTGACTCTAATCCATCACGTTCAGACAGATCTGGAAAAACTCTTTGTCTTAAGATATTAAAAAAAGATGCCGTCCCTTCCAATTTTCCAAATCTTCCTCACTACTATTCAAAAAAGCCTCCTCCAAAGCGTTCCTCCACCTCAACCTCCTCCTCACGACTCCTTAATGAAAACGAGCGAATTTTAAAAAAGATTAAGGCTTTTGAAGAGGCCAACTCATTTTTAACACTCGAAGAGCTTCAAATTAAAATGGATAGGACTTGCCTTCCGAGCGGCGTTCAAGAACATTATGATGAAAAAGATAAAGAGCTATGGTTCTTCAAGATGAACTTTAGTCATGGAGGACCGTCAATAGACTTCAGTCTAAAGATTAATGAAGAAATGTCAATCCATATACGGTAAGCCAAACTTCATTCCTTAACCTTCTTATTTTATATATTGTTTTTCACATATCAAAATTTGACTATTCCTCAGTATTTTCTTATTGATACTGATTCATACAACTACGATGACTTTATTCCCTGCTATATTGTATTTTTCAGGGTGAAAGATAGAGATCTATCTTTTAATCATCTCGAGCATATCACCAAGAACAATCATATTACAAAATGTCACACCCTTCTTAATATTTTGGCCTTCTTAAATTCATGGACATCAAACTCTTCCACCAATCAACTATTTGGCTTGGAAAATGAATTAAACACAGCTTTAAATCATTTGACAAATATCTTGCCCCATTTGGACGAAGCAAAAGAGAAGAAATTACACTTTTTGATTGAACAATTGTCCTTGTTGTTTAAATGTCCACAACAACGGAGATACAGTCCTGCCTTGTACGCCTTATCTATGTCCTGGAAAGGTTTCTCAACGAGTCTTTATAGAGATCTACGTAAAGAAGTTCTCACATTACCTACAATACGTCGCCTTACGGAACTTTCTTCATCTTTGAATTTAGAAACTGGATTGGCTGACTCTACAATAACTTACCTAAAGGCTCGCTTCAAGGATCTAAGTCAAAATAGGGATAAAAATATTAGTATAATTTTTGACGAAACATATTGTACAAAACGAGTTGAATATTTTGCTGGGAATTTTTATGGGGTGGATGATGATCAAGTAACTAAGACCCTATTTTGTGTCATGATTAAGAGCTTTCATTCAGTTTATCATGACATGATAGTTATGCAGCCTGTTTCGACTTTGAATTCTGGAACAATTAAAAAGATCATCTTTGATATAAATTTAACAAATGAAAAGATTAAGTCTTCTTCTTTAAATATATTTTCCAATTTAAAACATTTTACTTTTAAAGATTCATTTAAATATATTAATGACGTATCTATAGTTTACTTTTGTTCTGGTTATATCGCGCATTCCTTATGTAAAACTATAGCCTGTCATTTTTGCCACAATTTATTGACAGCTTTAAATAAAAAATTCGATGTAAAATTATTCTCCTTAGAAAATATTGATGATGAAAGTAAACTTTTAGATCAAATTAATCGAGGTGGGCTGACTCGTCCTTCTGATGTTCTTTTTTTAACGTGTTCCTTTGTTTATGCATTTTTTTCAGAAATTCAAAATTCAAAAAGTATCTTCAAAGAGTTGATTTCTTTCCCTTCTTCAAAAAATACTTTTTGTTCTTTCGTTTATTAAACTTTTGGAAAATGATACTTACGCTTTGGAAATTATTTTAGCAGAATGCGAAGAAGACCATTCCTTTGAAAAATTTATTCCACAAATCGCTGGTAAATTTTTAATTGTATGTCCAAAAATTATGTTTCGGAAATCAATGATCAAATTCACAAAAACAAAAGAAAAACAAGCAGTCAAAATATGACAAACAATTCTAAGAGATTGAAAAAACTTAAAGGAGAATAAACAAAATGTATGTATGTTATTATAATTTTGCAGAATGTCTTAAATGTATCTATGTTTATTTAATATATGTCCATAAAATTTGTAAATAGTAAAAAATATATATTTCGTTCTCAAAATCCTAATTTGTTATGAAATTAATAAGGAAAGGGGAGAATGTACGCGTATTCTCCTTTTTCCTTTTTAGATCCCTCATCGTATTTTCCTCACGAGCCTTCTTTTCCTTATTGTTTTAGTATTCATTGTATAGTAAATTTGAGAAAATAGAAAGAAACGTCTGTCGCCCCATCTGGTGACGTATTTGTATAAGAAAAGGAGAGAGAGACTGAAGAATCGTGGTCAGAGAGAGAAATAGTAGATGTTTCTTTATTCACAGTCAGCACGAGAGTGAGGTAAAAATAATATATAAGAATGTACAAACACAAGGTACTAACCGGAACAGATAATAGATTCAATATATTACATTCCCCAACGCCAAATTATATATACTTTTTTTAATTACTTTTAAATATTACAACTTTAATAGATGAAATCCTATTTGCCGACTTGTAGTCGCTCTGGAGGTTTAGATTGTCTTGACGAGCGTCTCAAAACGTTGGTCTCTCCCTCCCCTTTAGGTGTGATGTCCGTAGGCGGCGTTGTTGCTGCAATCACTTGATCGGCATGCCTTCGAATCACATCCCCTCCATTCGTCCGGCATTTATAGGATAAAGGTCCGGTTCCTTTAAGTATTGTTGCCGGGATCCACTTCCTTTCCTCTCGTTGGGAATAATTCCGCACCATGACAGAGTCGTCGGGTTTTAGATTCAGGTTCCTTGGTATGACTCCATCATGATTCTTCTTCTGCCGTGATTGGTTTTTGGCCACGGTCTCCATGATAGTCGGCCCTGGAGTTATCATGTCCAAGACTGAACGCAATCTTCTCCCAAACATTAGTTCCGCGGGAGATACTCCGGTTGTAGAGTGGGGCGTTATTCTATAACGGAATAGAAATTGGTTAAGTTTGAACGTGGAAAATTGACCGGCGGTTTTCAAGAAGTTTTTAAAGATTTTTACTGCGTTTTCAGCTTGGCCGTTTGTAGAGGGTTTATAAGGAGCAGACTTGATATGGTTAATTTTGTTTAGGTTAGTGAAATTAGTGAATTCTTGAGATGTAAAACACGTAGCATTATCAGAAACAATAGTAGAAGGTAGTCCATAACGAGAAATTACAAATGACAATAGTTCAATAGTTTTTAATGAGGAAATAGTAGCTGTAGGAAATATTTCTAACCACTTTGAATGAGCGTCCACGACGACTAGAAAATATTGCTTCTGAATTGGGCCAGCATAATCGATGTGGATCCTTTCCCAAGGCGCTTTTGGCCATTCCCACGGATGGAGTGGAGCCGCAGGAGGGTTTGCTCTCACAGAAAGACATTCTGGACAACTTGTACACCAATTTTCTAAGTCTTTGTCTAGACCTGGCCACCAAAAATACGACCTGGCCAACATTTTCATTTTAGTAGATCCTTGGTGTCCTAGATGTAACTCCTTCAACATTTTCCCTCTCCCCGCTTCTGGAATGATGACTCTGCTTCCCCAAAGTACACACCCATCCTGCAACGATAGTTCGTCCTTTCGAGAAGCAAATGGAAGAAGCTCTTTTTCTACATTAAAAGGCCATCCATTCTGACAGTAGTTATACACTTTAGAAAGAATGCTATCTTCCAGTGTCATTTTGCGGACTTCATCAACACACAATGGAATAGAGTTTAGAATACCAACTAAATTCACCCACTCAGAACAAACTGGAACATTCTCTGGAGTATAAGGTAATGGTAGTCGGCTTAGGGTATCAGCAGTCCCTATTTTATCTCCTGAACGATGGGCTAATTCAAAATGATAGCTCTGTAGCATTAAAGACCACCGCTGTAGTCTCCCTGAGGTATGTTCTGGTAAGGTTTTTGATAGCTTAAAAAGGCCTAACAGTGGTTTGCAATCTGTAATGAGTTTAAAGGATCTACCCCACAGATAGATATGAAACTTCTTTACGGCAAACACTAATGCTAAAGCCTCTTTTTCCATCTGAGAATAATTTCTCTCAGCAGGATTCAGAGTTCTTGAAGCACAACCTATGGGTAACTCTGTTCCCTTTACCCCATGACACATAACAGCTCCAATACCAGTTTTACTTGCGTCACAAATAACCACCAAAGGTAGTTTCGGATCAAAGTGGATTAGACAAGAATCAATCAGGGCTGCTTTCGACAATTCAAAAGCTCTATCTTGAGGAGGGCCCCATGTCCAACGAGTAGAGCGTCTTAGTAAATCATTCAAAGGCTCCAATAAAGTAGCAGCATTGGGAATAAACTTACGATAAAAATTTAACATACCCAAATAAGCTCTCAATTGCGTCAAGTCCTTAGGACTAGGAGCATTCTGCAAGGCTAGAACTTTCTCTTTGGTGGGTTTAAGTCCGTCTCGGTCAATGTGAAACCCTAAATAGGAAATACTTTTTACATTAAAACAGCACTTAGATAGATTTAATTTTAGTCCAACTAGCTGTAGTTTATTTAAGACTAGGAACAGTCTCTCTTGATGTTCTTTTGGTGTCTTGCCACCTATTACGATATCATCCAGAAATGAAATAACCCCAGGGATCCCTTTCAAAAGATTTTCCATTATTCGTTGAAATATTCCTGGCGCAGAGGAAACTCCAAAACAAAGTCTATTGTATTGAAATAATCCTCTGTGAGTGTTAATAGTGGTAAGTTTTTTAGATTTTTCATCGAGCTTTAATTGATTGTAAGCATTGCTCATGTCCAGTTTGGAAAAATAACCATTCCCATTAAGAGAGCTTAGGAGTTCTTCTATTATCGGTATAGGATATCTGTCTGTCATAGCATATTTGTTTACTGTAATTCTGTAGTCCCCACAAATCCTTACTTTATCTCCCCCGGGTTTTAGAACTGCAATAATTGGAGTTGCCCATGGAGAAGAATTGACGGGTTGAATAATGTCTTCTTTGACTAATCGATCAAGCTCTGTCTCTACTTTTTCTCTTAAAGCAAAAGGGACTCGGCGAGCTCTATAATATTGAGGTTGAGCATTCGGAGCAATTTCTAAAGTAACCTCAAATGGTTTGAAAGTGCCCAATCCCGGCTGAAAAAGTGACGGAAATTCCGATTGGAGTTTTTCTAAGCCAAAAGTAAAATCCTCTATGCTGTTAAGAAACTCAAACCTACATCCCAAATCTAACAAGAGATCTCTCCCTACGAGAGCTGGGCCATCTTCTGAGACAATAGTAATAGCTTTGTTCTTCAAAAGTGTATTTCCTCTTTTTATTGTGCAGTGAAAGTCCCCAAGAACCTCCATAGGCGTCCCTCCATACTTGAATAATCTGAGGTTAGAAGTAGTTAAATTTGCTCTTGGAAAATAATGTCGGAACAGAGAAGTACTCATCAGAGTTCTAGCAGATCCAGTGTCTACCTGGAACTCAATCTCCTTGCCACTAACGTTGAGTATTAGCTTGTAGGATGGATTTGTTATTCTGTCCTCTACTTTATAGACATACTCCCTCCCAATAAAGTTATTAACCTGCGGAGACGGAGTCTTCTCCTTTTTCTTTTTAGTAAAACATGCTTTTTTTAAATGCCCCCTCTTCCCACAGGAATGACACGTGGTCTCTTTAAAGGGACAATCCTTTCTCCAGTGGCTACCGCCGCAACCCGAACATGGATTTTTAGGGCAATTAACTCCGCTTTTCCTTGGGAGACTATTAGTATTAGTATGGACAGCATTTACCTCTGTAGTCCTCGCGATTATAGATGCATCTCTGTAAGCTGCTTCCTGAGCAATAGCATAGTCCATGGCCGCCTTAAAGGTCAATGTGTCCACGGTTAGAAGGTTTCGTTGAGTAGCTGCGTCGCTCAGACCCATAACCAGACGGTCCCTCAGCATTTCCTCCAAGGTCTTCCCAAAGTCACAATTCCGAGCTGCTTCTTTCAGGGCCGCCACGTATTCCGAAATCGATTCCCCTGTTTTCTGGTTCCTCTGATAAAATAAATATCTTTCATATATTAGGATTCTTTTAGGTTTATAGTGATGACTGAGTGCTTCTGTAATTTCTTGCAAAGAACACTCCATGAGTATTTTGGGGGATAGTAGGCTCTTTGCAAGTGCATATATTTTTGATCCAGCCAGGGAAAGGAACGAACAAACATGCAGTTTCTCTTCAATTGAGTTTGCTAGGAAATAAATTTGCACTCTTTCCATATAAGAATCGAAGTCCTCTTTTAACTCATCAAAAGAGCCAACCTCTCCAACACGAGTCATTTTAATTAGATTAGATAGGGTTATATAGGTATAGGAAAAATTAGTAAGAAGATGTAATAGTTAGTATTATTAGTAATAAGTATACTCCTCTACAAAGTAGCTTCGCAGCAATCTTCTTTTTTTTATCCTCGTCGCCAATGAAGAATCGTGGTCAGAGAGAGAAATAGTAGATGTTTCTTTATTCACAGTCAGCACGAGAGTGAGGTAAAAATAATATATATAAGAATGTACAAACACAAGGTACTAACCGGAACAGATAATAGATTTACAGAGACAGATACTAGCAGAGAGACAGAGATGAGCAGATATTATCTGCTACAGATGTAAATATATCAAACTAAATAAAATTTGAGACAAAGTATTTTAGGAATAATCAGTTTAAAGAAAATATTGTTAGAAATATTTGTCCCTTATAAGATTTTTATTTACACAGATATCAAAAATATTGTCTGGTTTGACGCGGTGTTAATCTAAGTATTATCGTCTTTTTGTTGAGAATATTGATGTAACGATAAAGAAATATATTTGTAAATCATACAGTATCACCTTCGTTTAACCTTCTTTTTGTACAAGTAAAAAAACCCGGATTATTCATACTTTTTTTGGTTAAGATATTTTTTATTAGCTAAAATCCATACAGTGTAAAAATATAAAAATACACTAGAAAGTAGGTGACATAAAAACACAATCTTAAACAGTGACGTTAAAAACAAAACATAAATGGACTTAATAATTCAAATTACTGTGTTAAGATAAAACCATAATATAAAACGACTTATTACAACTTATTTCTTATTCAATATATTACGTTGATGTCGTTTTATTGTCGATTTGATGAGTTTGAGGCATTCGAGAGAATTTGAAGGAATAAACTTAATCAAATCTCGGCCCATGTCCATGACGTCGCAGATGAATTGGGAATTTTTATTGAGAGGGCTGAATAACGAGCTGCTGCCCCAATCATAATGGCTCTAAGGTCTTCATACTTTTTATTTGTGAAATATACCGAACCAAGTACGGCCAATGCCAAAAATAGTATTATGAAAAACATATATAAAATCAAATACTTACATATAATTTTTACGATGAAAATAATGAAATTAAGTAATGAATAAAAAGATAAATATTTCAATCTCCTACACTTACGCTACAAATTTACATTCCTGATTACATGTAAGGCTTAAACACATGTTTTTAAGAAAACAAAACAAAAGTAAATTATTATCCAGCGTAAAATCTGATTTTTATGTTCTTTTATAATTATATTCTTCAGAGGTCTCATTAGCTTTAGATGAGAAAAAGAATACTAGCTTATCATTTCCCAGAGAAACTTCTTATTCGGAAGCAATTCAGTTAAATTTGATTTATTATTTCAGCAAATATATAAAATAACAATATTTAAAAATATTTTTTTACTTTTTCATGCATAAAATTGGGAACTGTAAATAGTTTTATTTGTTTCTTTTAGTTGATTTTAGGGTATATTCTAGGTGTATAGGTTACAACAGTTTGTTTAATCAAGAAACACATGCCATCAAACTAATAAATTATAAGCTCGTTTGTGAATAAATTTATATAATTAAACAGTTTGTCAAAGGAAAATTTAAAGCAAAATAATATTCGACTCTAATGTATATTATTGGAATATAACTGCTTTAAAAACCGGCTCTGTTAATATAACTACATCGAAACCCTTTAATTTAATTTTTTTATGTTTTTTTAAATGCATAACTCATTAAAATATTGTATTGTCTTACCAACTCATACTATTTCAAATTATGAGTTATAATGATATACATAATGTTTTTTATGTAAATTTAAAATATACATGCAACTCCCCGAGTTAAAGCATGTAGAGCATTACAAAATGACCGTTCAGGAGGTAAATTTTTAATCATACATTGATATGTATTTATTTCTGCAAATTTTCAATTGTATTTCTTCATCTTTTAAGAAATTGTATGAGATATTGATGACTATTCTGTGTGAAAGTTAAAAAGAACATTAATTTTTTAGCTCATTTGAAACGTAGGAAATATGTATTTTGAGAGAATATGATTGTCTTCAAAAGTTATAAATATAAAGGGCTTGAAAAAATATGTTAAATCAATTTAAACGTGTAGCTTTTGACTTTTCATCACTTCAACTCGTCAAGGTTTAATATAAGATGTTTCACTTATGACAAACCCAGACATGGGGAAACTAAGGCCAGAGGGCCGTATACGGCCGTTAGACAATTTAATCCGGCCCGCCGAGCTTGTCCAGTAAATACAAAAATATGCGTCATAAATCATTCATTACGTCTTGTCCATACAATATCGCGTTTCACCAAAAGTTCACATTTAGGCGGTCCTTACTCTTTATTTCTCTCTTGAATTTTTCTCATTGCCAATTGAGCCCTTCTATAAAAATGAGCGGACCAAAGAAAAATAAAGCGGACAGTAGATGTACTGCTGTGGCCCCTTTTTCAAATTCTATAGCTCATAATGGCCTGCAAGTCAAAAAGTGGCACATCCCTGATTTAACCCATAGATACCTTTTTAAATATTATTATTCTTTCAACTGATTTCTTTAAAATATGACCAATTAAACAAACCTACTATTACCCTTCATTTAACCTCTGTTACAAAAAGTACAAAAAATATGTGGTGATGGAGCCTTGGAGAAGTAGGTGTGTAATCAAGTATATTTTGCCATAGGGCTATTAGTTACATTTGTAACTAGTCTAAAATAAATAAATAAATAAAACAGTAAAAATATGTTTAAAGAAAAAACTAAGAACAAATAAAATAAAAATATGCATGGATTATGTGGCACGCTGCGTCCAATGGCCCTAGCTGCGGTCCTGGCAGCGTGAAGGGTCGTGGCCGACCTCAAAGCCTTATTCATGTTCACACTGATATTGCATGACATGCAAAGGTAGCCGTCTCTCTTCCGAGTGGATACGCTACTGGAGTGGTGGACCTCATGGGCCTCCTCGGGATGGGGAAGACGAAGTCACCAACCGGGATCCTGGCACCGCCGCCACTTTCGTTGGAGTAAAAGGTTACAATACAAAAAAAATTCTGTATAAACAACACTCCTTTGGAAAATATGCAAACATTTTGGAACACTTTTGTTGCTTACCTTGTTCGATAGAATTGTATCTGACTGGATATAAATACGCATTCTAATTAACTTTCTCCCTCTCGGTCCAATCTGTCTCCTAATATTGAGAGTTGAACACGCATTGGCACACTGAGCGTTCCCTCGACGATTTTGGTATACTGAAGCCACCTCTTTCATTACATGTATAACTTTGTTATGTGTAGGTAACAATCACAAGATTATATAACATTAATTTAGTAAAAATACAAATTCATTATTTAGAATGGGTTTTTAAATTGTTTATTTGTTACCCGTAGGACCGAAAAAGTATATGTAAATTAAAATTTAATTATGTGTCACTTATGTCATTTTTCAAACATTACCTTAGGTTTTTATGTATTCTGTTGTACATATCATAAAAATGAGCTGTTGAATAGTGGGTTGTCAACTCCCGGAAAATTCGTCATCGCCATGCTTATTTTAATCGCCAAAACGTTTTTGTCATTTTTTTAAAAATACTAAGTTAGATTTTTTCCAATTGTCTGTGGATGAGGATGAGGTAATAAGACGTGGTTTTATTTTATTGATTATTTCCCGGAAAATTCGTTTTTCATATATTACTTAAAATAAGTTTCTTTCTGTCCTTGTATGTCCCTGAATTTAGGTTTGTTGGAAAATAACAATTTTTTTATAGCGAGACATCGTGCTAATCAATTTTAATAATGCCTAGAGATGGAGAGTGATGTCAATTACTCTCAGCTTTTCTTGAAAATATATGAAGTCTTTAACTTCTTAAGTTTTTTGCTGTTTTTCCCCATCACGGGAGATTAAACAAATACTGTGATATTCAGCGCTACCATACGTATATTAGGTAATCTATGATCTCTATGAATGATTCAAACAGTGACTTCTTTTTATGATATTTAAATACTCAGCCTTAAGGAATACAGAACGGAAAAAATGGCAAAGAAAACAAATACTCTGATATTCAGCACTACCATACATATATTAGGCATCTATGTTCCCTATGAAATGATCCAAAAATGACTTCTTTTTATGATATTTAATACCCAGCCTTAAGGAATACAAAACGGAAAAAATGGCAAAGAATACCCAATGATAACTTCTTAAGAAACTGATTTTAAAATGAAAAGTGCAATGACATCACTGAAATTATTCGTATGATTTCTTCTTTTATGATGTTAAATACCCAGCCGTAAGGAATGCAAGACAGAAAAAATGGCAATGAATACCCAATTACAACTTTTAAAGAACTGATTTTATATGAAAAGTCACCTGTGATTATTTCACTGAAATTATTCGTGTGATTCCTTCATTGTGTGATGTTTTAATACCCACCGTAAGGAATACCAAACATAAAAAATAGCAAGGAAGACCCAATGACAACTGTTGAGGAACTGATTTTATATGAAAGTCACATGCGATGACACCACTAAATTATTCATCTTCTTTTAACGATGTTTAAATACCCAGCCTTAGAAATGGAAACGGAAAAAAATGGCAATGAATACCCAATTCAACTTTTAAGGAATTTATTTTAATACGAAAAATCACACACGATGACATCACTAAAAATATTCGTTTGATTTTTTTAATCCAGACTATTGTCGAGCTGGAAAACCGGGCAGTGCTGGGTAACAGTTCGCTATATATATATATATATATATCAGACTTGTTGATTTATCGTTCATTTGTTGAACGACCAACGATAAGCAAAATTCCTTATCGTTCGTCAATCGTTTTTGGCGCCAAAAAAAGACAAAGATTTTTAATTTTCATGGCACAAATTTCCTTTCTAAAAACGTCATCATTTTTTTCAGAGATTTCTTTAATTTTTTTTTCAGAATGGCGAGCGACAAATGAACGTCGAACGACGTACGACGAACGATTCAATTTAAAATTAACAAGATCAACGAACGATAACTTTTGGCGAACGAAAATTTTTGCAAAAA
>CP045904.1:16645834-16665525 GCA_013387185.1 Caligus rogercresseyi
AGTATATATTAGACCTCCAAAAAAACCCACTTTTTTAGTTCTTTTACATATACCCAGCGATTCTGGTTCATTTTTTGATGCTGAAAACGAGTATCTAAATAAAAAATCTCTAGCATTGTTAGAAATCGGACGTCACTGGTGTCAAAGGTTTCGTTATGAAGCAAAACTTTTGTTATTACTTATTTTGAAAAAAACTAGTTTTACAAAATTAGCTATGATCAATTGATGACTTTATTTTTTGCAAATTTTCGTCAAATATATTTAGTGCCAATAAATGAACATAAGTGCTGACGCACCAACCATTTTTTAAATAACAGCTCCTACTAGGGTTCTTTATAGTTTCAAGAAGGAAAAAAGAAAAAGAGGGTACTCATGTTGATGTTTTAAGTTATCTTTTTAATACGTTTTTAAAACGACTAATGATAGTAGATTTTCCCCATCGAATCCCAATCTACTCCCCTCTGAATCCCTTCATCAGTATTGATACCAATTCTTTTAATTTTGGTTTTCTCAAAATACAGTTTTTCAATGGAAATGTCATTATGGTAATCTCGTGAATTCGCCAATAGACATTTTGTTCAACATATATATTAATATATATATATATATAATATATATATATATAAAATATATATATATTATATATATAATATATTATATATATATATGCTCATATTTGACAATCAAAAAATTATGGATTGAACTATGAATTCCGTAAATGAATCTAACGGGCGTCATAACCAGACGATACCATCAGCTCAATCACAGAGCTGGTAGCGTTGACACGATTGAAACACTTTCGGGTTGCGTGAGGAAACGCACGACGTGAAAGTTCAACAGCCTGAAGATGTTCTGACGCTGTTTCTCGCTCTTGGTCAGCACTTTAGTAAAGTCAGACCCGAACTTGACGGCCCTCTCTGCCGCGTCATTGACAACTTGAAGAGAGGTGACGATGCCGCTTAACTCAATGAATGTTGAATCAGAAGCCCATTGTGTGACCGGGAGCTCCAAGAAGGTTGGATGGATGTTTGTAAGCTGAAGGTAGAAACGCTCAATGAGATATAGGTGGTGGCATTTGGTATAAAAATTCTTGTTATTCTTTGGTAAATTAATCATAGCTTATTACAATTATTAAAGGAATGTTTACCCGGCTAAGAGTTTTGTCGGCTTCGATGATGTCCAAAGCACTTTCGGCACTGACATCGAAACGAGTTTGCAATTCCTTGAGAAAGAGCTCCTTCTTCTCCTCGGCGTTTTTTCGCTTCCGTCGCAGTGAATCCACACCACACGAAATAGATCATGGAGGCGATGGAGCTTCTTAATTAATTTTTCTCGCCATGAGTGGCAAATAAGACGGTGCCCAGAGACGAAGTAGGGAATCGGCGGTGCTACGGGCAGCTAGCTGCGCGTCCGGTCTACCCAAAGGCCAAAGATGAAAGTAAAAGTGCCGTATCACCTCTTCGGTTAACGGGAATGGACCTGGTTTGAAAATTTCTAGAGTATAACCAATACCCAGTGCCTCGCTTAAGCACTTCTTCAGTGTCCGAGTTTCCATTTTATGTTAAACATCACTTGACTGATACATCAAAGTGTGAAGTTAACAGAAACGCTGATAGGTTTTTGGTAATTGTTTATAAATAAAAGTCACCCCTTTTGTCTAAGGCAATATGATTGACTATAGGCCTACAATTAATATTACAATTTAAAAATAACTTTTTTTTCTTTTATCCTAGAATAAAGTTTTTTTTTCATATTTTTTGCAACGAATAAAAGTACTTTAATGAATAAATATATTTAAAAAATGGCATTTATGTGTAATGTATTTATGTTTATTTATTAACAACCCCAATTTATGAGGCCAAACCTATTATAATGTTCAAATAATACAAAGTTTAACGAATTCAAAAACCGATCATGCCGTGTCTAGTTAGGTCCTTCTTGCCATAAACAACTATGATCAATCTATTGACTTCATAACGAAAGTATTATTATTATCGGTTACCAAGCAAAAATTTCCGATAAAAGATAATAAGTAGTACTTATTATCAGAAGATGCACAGGAACTATTGGATTTTTTATTGGAAGGATCTTTTTTTCACTGTTTATCTAAATATAAATACTTAGAGTCGATAGCAACGGAAGGCACGTGCTTTTCATGTGTAATGTTTATGTGGTTCAACATAAGTATTCTCATAAACTAGTTAAAGATGCAATACTTTTGTACACATATGTTAATAGGCTATTCCAGTATCCATGTAAAATAAATAATTATTTCGATTTTCGATTCATTAATACGTAGTATATTAATCAATAGCTTCGGAGCCGTGACAGACAAGGGGGATTCTTTAGCCTACTTCCTGGGAAAGGAGGAACTCAAAGTCAATACAACGTTAAAAAAGACACAGCAAGTTAATTACGCAAAAGATCTGCCAACGATACAAAGCTCCGGGATATTATCTCATTATTAAAATGTACATAAAAGAAATTAACGAAATTGATTATTTGGTTTTACGATTACATGCTTTATGCAATGTCGATTAACTTTTAATATATGTAACAATATTTTTAAGTATTTCTGTATACATATTATGCCCACCCACATATTTATAGTTGAATATTTTTATTAATCCCCGTTGTCCTTTATTATAAATTTTAATATGTACTTGTGTCTTGAGTAAAGTTTGCCTTCGGACCAAGAACACAATAATAAAATAGTCATACTTATCATACTTAAAATGTCATATCTGAATGCAAAAATATATAAACGTTCAAGACCATAAATCGTTTATCAAGCAATTCCAAATATAGTTTGATGTGCACTTTTAAGATTGTCCATTTAACAATAATAAAATAATCATACTTATCATACTTAAATAGTCATATCCGACTATTTTACGTTCATGATCCATAAAATTGTTTCTCAAGCAGTTCCAAATAAAATTAAATATGTACTTTTAAGTTTGCTCATTTAACAATAATAAAATAATTCCAAATTGAACATATTTAAAGAATTAAGGTAAAAATAACATTTGATTTCAGGACAGTATACATTTAGTATCTTGCCATCTATTCTACGACAAGTTGTTATCGTATATTTATACACCAAGTAAAGGTTTTTTAATCTTTTTTAAATTACTTTATGGCTATAAGCTTTTTTATGATCTGTCCTTTGATGTTTTGTTTTGAGTCTTCATATAATACATAAGCACTTTTTGATACAATATTCAAAACATTAGGATCTTAATGTTTCTTAAAAGTCTTTATTGTAAGTGTTTAATAGTCGTGTTCTTTTATACCCTTAGTATACATATATATTTATATACCTTTACACTTTAAAGCTCTAAGAAAAATATTGTCAACTCTCAATGGTTTTAGTTATTTATGGGGCTATAAAAACTTCATTGAAGTAATAATGATCGTAAATCATTAAGGATTCACTCAAAGTTTGTTTTTCTTTTTTAAAGTGGTTATTTCCATTTTATACCAAAACAAACTACTGATTTGAAAGCGTTCCATAAGCTTTGTTGATTTGACTCTTTTGTTGAAGCAATGATATATTTTTTAATATTTTTAAATGTCTTTATTTAAAGCTGTACTACATAACATACAATATAAACAAGTAGGTATAATTGCTTCATAATATTACATTAATTTTAGATTATATATGGAGCACACAGTCAATCATAATGTAATTTCAATACAATGTCATTTTAAATCAATCGTTAATAGGGAATTTGAAAGTATTTTTTAATTAGTTTGATTTCATGCAATTTTAAGATGAAATTGGTAAAAATGAAGATTTAAATTTAATGACTTCAATATCTAAGTAAAGTACAGTGTTAAAATACAACCATCAATAATATGAAATAAATTTTATATCACAACAACATGCAGATTAATTTCAAACACAAAAAACAATCAATTTACTAAAGTTGTTATATCCCAGGAGTCACTTTCTGATTCGAAATGTAATCATTTTGAAACAATAATAATTATTTTTTTAAACTATGTTAAAAGTTTAAGGATTAAATTCATACCCATTCCTAAAATCTTGACGTTAAGAAAAATAAAAAAAACTTACCCTGATTAAGATTAAGATTAATGAAGACGGCGTATACGCCGTCTTCATTTATATTAATCCGGAAATCCTTTCGCTCAGCCTTTTTTCAGTACCTTTATACAAACTTCATGGTTACAATATCGAAGATTTAGAGATATTTCATCTGAAAATTATTATAATTTAATTTAAAAAAATACATATAGAGAAATATGAGTTTTTTAATTTACGATTGCCTTTTGATCTATCCTAGTTGTTGTATGATTTTTTTTGAGTAGTTTTTCATGGCTAGTGAAAAAATATATATATGGAAATAATAATATGGCAATAATAATAAATATTAATAAAAAAGAAAACAAACAAAACTGCCATACCTCATGATAAGGGCAAATTAAGAAGTGCTTATTCTGATGTATTGAAGAAGAAGAAGAATACGAACAACAATAACGTTGAGAAGAAATTAAATCCCAATGTAGAATACGAATGGGAAACTTTCGTTATTTTAATGGATGATTAAGAAGGAAATGTATTTAAAAATGATAAATTGAAGCACATTGAAGTATATGACATGGCAATGGAATTCGGGTTCCATGAGCATGAGATCGCTGGACCAAGTCCAAGGTTTGGATTAGGTCAATCTTGTATCTACACAAGGTTTCCCATTGATGTTGGATCAAGACTTACCGACTTAAAAAAGGAATTGAAGATAAAGACAGTTAACAAGGATGGCATACATTAAGAAATAAGTTGTAAGCTTAAGGGGATCGATAAAATATCTCTTGATAAGAAAAAGAAGTTGACTATTACTTTAGTTAACACTTTTAAAAGAGTTAATGAAAGCCTTCTCGTCAAGTGACTCGGACAATTTGGAGAGATAAGCAACCACTAAGGGAGCTCGATAGCCGTGCGTGTTAAGGCGTGTCCAACTCTCAATGTTGGGGGCGCAGGTTCGAATCCCGAGAGGGGATGGTCATTCTTTGGTCTACCTCATTGATAAGATCCTAGGTTCGATAGACTAATTTTAATGCTATAATGCTTATTTATATCCTATCGGATGCAATTCTATCGAACCATATAGGCAAAAAAAAACACTACCCCAAAAGTAACCTTTTCGACAAAAATGCGGAAGATAAGTATCCAAATTACCGCGAGGTCTGGAGAGATAGCGACTATTTGGTTGAGATCATTGCAGACCCCTCAAGTATTCCTCACATCGTGTCTTTCCAAGGATATTTCGTGAAACTTAAGTTTTGGGAGTAAAATTGCAGTGTCAGAAGTGTTTTAACTTCGGACATCTAAAGCAATATTGCGATCAGAAGAAATTGAAAGCATCGGATTATGAACGAGTTTTGAAAAAGAAACTGGAAGAGCGTCTATCAAATAACGGAACAACCCCATCGGGAGAAAAATCAGTGCCTCAGTCAGAGGAGGAATCTATTGTTATATAATCTTATGATGAGCAACAACATGTTCCTGCTATCTCTGACAGTGAAATCTCTATTCCTTGAACGCCGAAAATGATAATATTGAGGCTGTTGTTAATAATAATCTTAATATTAATAATGATGCCCCTTTCAATGAAGATACTCCTGTTTCACACCACGTCTCAGAGTGTCTGGCAATAGTATTAGAAAACGAATCTACCCTGTCCCGTCTATTGAAACTGTGTCAAGTGCTGCAAGTAATATAGTTGCATCAACATCTATAAAAACCAAAACATCTATGAAAAATAACCGTTCTCATCTAGATACCAATGCTGTTCTACTGGACAGGACACAATCTCAGTCGACCAAAAGGGTGAGATCTTACTCAGGTCCATCGCCTGATAATAGAAAGAACCCGACAAAATGAAAAAAAAATAGTTGGAATCTCGTGATTAGATAAGGAATGAGTGTTTTTCTGAGACAGATTCACAAATGAAGATCACCAATTATTTTGAAAATACAGTTAGTAACAAGATCAAGGCAAATATGGGTATAAAACGGATAATTTCCCTGAATACAAGAGGCGGATTGAACAGATTACGCAGACATGCTTTTTTAAACTCCATTTTTGGAAAAAATCCTGACGTTATTTGCCTACAGGATATGAAACGTAAGGTATCATCAACATGTCCAACCAACTGCTCGCTATGTAAATCTGGACGCTTTAAAACTTTCTTCACTTGTAGTGACTCAAAGAGAGGTGTTCTCACGTTTATTTCAAAGAGAATTAAGACAGCGGAATGTGTTGAAGAAGTATCCAAAACAAGTGATTGGCACAAAATATATAAATGTCGACTAGTGGAATGAGCTTCTGTATCATTAATGTTTACGGCCCTAATGAAAAATGCTTAGACTTTTATCAATCTATATCGGAAACGTTGAGCAAAACCAAAATACCAGTGCTGATGGTTGGAGACCTAAATATAGACTTGGACAGACAGGCCACTTATTACCCAAATAGGGGCTGTCTACAAACTCTTATCAACATGTTCAAACTAGTGGATGTATTGAATATATTATCACCCGGAAGTTTTTCTTGGTCTAGAGCAGGGGTCGGCAACACACGGCTCTAGAGCCGCATGCGGCTCTTTAGAGCTTCCCAAGTGGCTCCCTGGAGTTTTTCCAAAATTGTTTGAAACTGAAAAAAAGACATTCATTTTGAAGAAGAATCCTACCCACTTAGGCAAGGCGTATGAATATGAACAAGTTATAACTTGTCTCTTCGTAAAAAGATAGACGACGCAGTTAATATATTGGTAGCCAGTAACATACACACTTATAGGTTAGGTAGCTTTTTTCAAGTTTGTTGTCACTACGTTTTAAGGTAAAGCAGTTGCAAATCATAAATTAATTTGCTTTTTAGATTGCAACCCCCCGGGCGTGCTATTTTTATAGAGACACTATACAGTAAGAATCGTCTTCCGGCTTACAAGCTCCACTATTTGGGGTTTTCGATCATTTTTTTAAGCAGCACAAGTGGGTAACTGGTTGGATAACCGGGATCTGCTCACTACAGCCTTTGCCATTACAGTATTTGACACACACTTAAAAGGGCACAGATTTTATTCACAATAAAATAATATCAGGTGGCTATAGAAAACGAATCGGCGACTTTTGGATTGACCATGGATCCCAGAGGGAAAAAAAAAAAGTTAGGAGAACAGAGTAATCAACATTTCAAGGACCACATCATTTGCATTTGTTGCCAATGCGGAAGGACTGCCTGAATGTTTGCTCTGTAGCGAGAAGCTGTCAAATAAGAAAAAAAATAATGTGGAAAGACATTTCCAGGGAAGACATTCTACATTTGCTGCAAATTACCCAGATTGAAGTGAGATAAAAAGTGCATTCAAATTACTTCTTGAAAAATTAGAGGAGCGCAAAAAAATATTTCAGAACTGGATTGCATCTCCGAACTCCACTACTGCGGCAAGTTTTGTTGCAACCCGGGATATAATATAGTGTGGAAAACCGTTCACAGATGGTGACTTCATGAAGGAATCATTCATCAACATATCAGAACACCTTTTCGCAGACTTCAAAAACAAAAGAGAGATAATACAGAAAATCAAAGACATGCCTGTCTCTGCTAAGTCAGTTAAGGAAAGGACCATTACAATGGCAGGCAACATCAACGATCAGCAAATCAGGGACATTAATTCAGCTCCAGCATACTCAATAGCCTGTGATGAGTCGTGTGATATGATTGATATTGAACAGATTGCGCTATTATGCAGGTATGCCAACGCCGATGGACCACAAGAAGAAATGATTCAATTGAAAGGCCAATCTTGGGTGGAAGACATAGGTGAGGCTGTGTTGAAGTGTTTAAAGGACAATGGAATAAATACCGACCATCTGATTTCAGTGGCCACAGATGGGGCACCCAGCATGAGAGGATCAAAAAGGGGTTTGTGTCTTTGCTACAGAAAGCATTGGATCGAAACCTGCTTGCTTTTCACTGCATCTTCCATCAAGAAGCACTTTGTGCACAAACATTCCCATCAGAGTGTGTGGCAGTGATGAACCTTGTCATCGAGATGGTGAACAAGATAACTGCAAAAGCATTGAACCACCGTCAGTTTCGTGCATTGCTTGATGAAGTTGATAGTGAATATTCCGATCTCTTGATTCACAACAAAGTGAGATGGCTGTCTAGGGGAGACGTTTTGTATCGCTTTTCGCTTGTTTTGAACACATTAAAACATTCCTGCAAAGCAAAAACCTGATCTAACCGCAACTGGAAGATACCGAGTGGCTAAAAAACTACACTTTTTAGTAGATATGACACCTAAACAAACTTAATTGAAGTCTCCAGGGTCGGGGAAACATTGTACTACAAATGCTGGAAGCTGTTTGTCATTCGAACGAAAGCTGACTGTCTTAGCCAGATATATACAGCGAAACACGCTCTCTCACTTCCCCACCCTCAGACAATTCAGAAAAGCCCATCCCGATATCAACCGCAATTATTTACAAGGTGTGATCGTTGAACTGCAAACCGTAATTGGGAGCAGATTTATCAAGTTTCGAAAAGAAGAAATGACATTGTCTTTCCCTGTCACACCCCTGGAGACTGATTTGTCCTTGGTGAGCCCATTTCTAGAAGTAAATGAAGCTAGTGTTGAAATGGAAATTGCCGATATAGTCGACAAAGATCTATGGGTGCCCAAATTCAAACGCTTGAAAACCTATGCATTTGAAGTATTATCCATCTTTGGATCAACATACCTAAGTGAACAGATCTTCTCAAACATGAACTACAACTAGTCCAAATACCAAACCCGCCTCACAGATGAGAGCTTGCATTCTTGCGTCAAGATTAAAGTTACATCTTACATGCCTGATGTTCAGAAACTGGCCTATGATGTCCAAAACAGAAGTCTCATTAAACGGATACGAGCACAATTCTGTCATACACATATTTAGAGGCAAGTGGCTATTTTTTGTATATGGTGATTTCTTCTTCTCATATATATATATATATATATATAATTTGCTGTTTTTTGGATTTTAAAGAGTTATTATTTAAGCTCTATTATGTTGATGTTTTTTTTTCGAATTTTCAAAATAAAATGGGATAAAAATCATACGTATTTATTTCTTTCAAGGAAATGAGACATAATTAATTAATATTTTAATTAAGTTAAACGGCATCGGAAAACGGAATAGTAACGTGGTGCGTCATTATCTAACGGATGCGCAACAGTGAAAATAAACATTTATCATAACGACTCATTATGTGTATGAGGCCATCTTAGTCATTTTTTAAATAGGTTAACATATAATACCTAATATTTAGAATTAAGAATTTTGGCCTTCATTATAGGCTTATTTAAGTCATTAATTTTTTTGGCCGCTCCAGACACATTTTCCCCTTTTTTGGTCCAATATGGCTCTTTAAACATTTTGGGTTACCGACCCCTGGTCTAGAGGAAAGTACAGGTCAAGAATTGATCTTGCCTTAGTTTCTCCTGGTATGGTGAGAGTAGTCAATAATGCCACTTACAGACCAGAACCTCTCTCTGACCATAAATTGATAGAGTTGGAACTACACTCCCGCTATAGTCAACGCCGTTTCAAGATTCCTCGACAAATATTACAGGATAATAAGCTTAAGAAGAGGATAGGGTCAAATATAAAAAAGCGTTTTCGACAAAATATTCGGCAGATACATCAATAAAGGTGTTTACCAAAACTATTCAATCCACGACAACTTATTTTCTTAAAGTCTTTTCAAAGCTACAGGATATCGAATGCGTTCTGGATTCTTCTTCTATATTTACCTTGTCCTTAATGGCTGACACCATCAACGTCTTCAGGATTTCAGAAGTGACGGAGGCTGAAATGGAGAATAAAGTCTCTTTGGAGAGTAGTGCCTCGAAAGACTTAAAAATATTTCAAACTACGAACAGCGTCCATCTTCTACTGTCAATAGAGTTATTGATGGACGTAAAGTCCTAAATACCCCAAGGGTATAAGGGAGCTCGATAGCCGTGCGTGCTAAGGTGTGTTCAACTCTCAATGTTGGGGGCGCAGGTTAGAATCCCGAGAGGGGATGGTCATTTTTGGTCTACTCATTGATAAGATCCTAGGTTCGATAGACTAATTTTAACGCTATAATGCTTATTTATATCCTGTCGGATGCAATTCTATCAAACCATATAGGGGGAAAAAAAAAAGAAAAAAAAATACTGCAAAGAACATTCTACAATATTTTCATGATAGAGTTCAATCAATTGTGGGAGTGCCAAGAACTAACTTTCCTAAGCGGAAAAAATGTCAAGAATCGGAGGAAATAACATCTTCACTCGAGATTCTATCACAAATTATGTCCAGAATAACTTAAACTGTAAAAAAACAGCAGGCCCTGATGTATAATTGGGATATTTATGCTCTCTTTTTGGAGAAAATCATTTCATATCTTTTGAAGGTGGGTAAGTCAATGGAACTGAAAGGGACAATGCCTGCGGATCTAACTAAGGGTAGGATCGCATTAATCCCAAAGAAAGGGGATGGGTCAGACTTTAGTCACTGGAGGCCATCACCATTCTCAATTATTCTTACAGAATATTATCGGGAGTGCTTGCCCAAATTATAGAACCTATTCTCAATGATAAGATTGGGTGTCAACAGAAGGGCTTTCTTAAAAAAAGAAACATCTTCGACGTCTCAAAAACATTCAGGCATGCATCGACTCGGTAGAAGAATGGAAAACGTTTGGAGCAATTATAGCAATTGACTTTCAAAAAGCTTTCGATTCCATATCGCATGTTCATATTATGAATGCAATAAAGAAGCTCTTACCAAGGGAGTATTTTAATCCTATTCGGGCACTACTGCGAAATAGTACTTCAACAATATCATTAAATGGAATCGAAAGTGATGCTATCAACCTCACTAGAAGTTGCAAACAAGGATGTCCATCTGCTCTTCTACTCTTTGTAGCAGCAGTTGACGACTTAGTTCGAATGACAATGAAAAAATATAAAGGTTTTGGTGTAGACATAAAGGGCTCTAAGCATTTAATAAACCTTTATGCAGACGATGTGACACTTATGATAGAAAGACACTCTGAACCTCAACTAAGTAAGAGAGTGGAGATATTCCTGATTTTTTTGCAAATTACGAGAAAATATCAGGCTTATCAATCAATAAAGCCAAAACAACGATATTACGACTAGGTCAATGGAACCCAAAAACAAGTACAATTGCCTCCTGCCAAATAAAAAACCGAGTGGACATTCTTGGAGTTACTTGGAATGGTAGAGGAATTGACGAGAAAAGCTGGAAGAGTGTGTTTTCAGTAATCGCAAAAAATATAAAGAAATGGAGATGCTTTAACATTCAAAGAAGAATATACTTGTATAATTTAAAGGTAGTTCCTATTTTGTTATACAAGGTGTCTTCTCGCCCATAATTGCCGAAAAAGCCATTCTCGAGGAGGAAAAATGGCTCCGAGCCTTATTCCATCAGTACTACTTTCCTTCTGTTCAAAGACCTAAGCGTTCTCTCGGGGGAGGTCTTACTCGACTGCGCCATATAATACCAAAGGTGTATCTGAGAATTTTCAATGAAATTACAACAAATCCTTCTATCGAGTGGAGGAGATCGATAGCATATAATGAAATTTTCTTGTGGCTGATGTTCGGCTCTGAACTAACAAATCATATAACGTCAAGACTCTCTCGAGTTTGGGATGCCGCTCAGCGTATTTTATGGAAGTCAAAAATTTACGACAACAATACAACTGTTGACGTAATTAGACAGAACGGCAACAAGAGTTTCTACTTTCGAAATCTACCACGACCAGAGAGTTTGGAGGAAGAAGCCATCAAGTTTGGAATCCTTACAATTCATGACCTCCACAAAGAAAATATATTTTTGGGCGGACGGTTTATGTATTCTTTGACAAGGACATCTCACCAACAAATTCTATCGACACCTTGGCACATGAAAATGTCTCCACCATCTTATAAAGGAGAGGTAGATAAAATTTGCAAAAAATATCTGAGTCTCCTTGGCCTCCCCTCGAAATGGAACAATGGGATTCTTGAATCATTACTTGGCATTCATGATGGAAGGAAATTCACTTCTCAATTGATGATTTCGGCCGATCTTTTGTTTTTTACAAGACCATGTAAAGATTGTGGGTGTTTATTCAACTTGACTCTTCATGTATTTGTGGAGTGTCGTGTAGTGAAAATTCTCAAGGATTTTATTCTTCTAAACTCACCTAACCTTCGTTGTGAATCTTTAATGCTTGGAAAGGCGTTGTTCTCTTCGGCCTCGGAAAGAACAACAAATCATCGGAGTCTAAGGCACTTACCTTTAGTATTTTAAACTCAAAGGCCCTGATATGTCAAAAGCTGTCCTTCAACGAACCCCTGCATCCCTTCGAGCTGAGGAACATATTTTTGTCGGCAGTAGCAAGATATGCAGCTTTATCTTTGAAAATCCCCTCGCTGGAAGAAGGTGCAACGTGGGCGTCTGCCAGAAGAATCATTAAGTATTTTCCAAGTCTCTCCCTTCAACATCAGAAACTTATAAAAATTATTTCAAGGAGTTATAGTAATTTTATAGCCTTCTGAATATTTCTATGTTTTATTTTTAACATTTGTTCAGAGTTTTGAAATATTTAATAGTTGTGTAATTGATTTTAAAATGATTTAAACGACAATTTGTTAATTTATATATTTATATAATATTTTATTGTTAGTGTTCCTCCCCAGAGCAAAAATTTTAAACTATAATGTTTATTTATGTTTTTATAAACACATTTGCTTTGGGTTTTATGTAAATGTCTCATTTTTATTTATTTACATAATAAACGAACTGGTTTGAAAAAAAAAAAGATATATATATATATTTATATATAATTTTTATAATTAGATATTGAATTAAGGAACAAGAAGGATCTGGATGCCCTGCAATTATCTTTGCCGCCCTCGGAGCACTTGATAACGTGAATGCCTTTCTCAATGATTGTCACAGACCCCAGGCCTTTGAAAGTTTGACAGCAGGGACGCAGTTGGTAGACACGGGTTTATTGAGGCTTATTGAAGAACTAAGGGGTGCGATCATCAAAGCCCTCGAGAATCCTCTCCAAGATATAACTCTCACGTTAATAGACTTCCAAGCGGAAATAAGAGCCTGCTACACTATGATCTAATTTACGGATGGAAGATGTGACCTGTCATGAAGGTCCGTAACACGCAACCGATCTTCTCACCGAACTCCTAGCAAGACGCGTGCGAAATTGATGATGGCAATTTGTGCATCTGAGCTTTCCATTGCCATTGAGGGATTTCAGCCAAGAACGATAACCTTGCTCTTCTAGTCACCCAGGCAGACGTCTTAAATTTTCCGATAACTATGGCTCAATCTATCTATCATATATATATATATATATACTGTAGAAAGAGTACTAATTAACAAACAAGAAGAAGAGAGAAGTGGGAATTGATTGACAACGGGTTAGAACACACATAAGCAGCTTGCTTTACCCTGTATGAAGAAATATTATCAAGGTCAGTGATCTTTGAACTAATGATTGCATGCTCCGGGGAATGTTTCATCTCCTTCCAAAACTCATGACTCAACAGAAAAAAACCTACTATATATACAAATTGAAAAATGCATTCCTTGAATACACACAGTAGACAATCTTATTTAAAATGAACGAGCCATGATGAGCAAAAGAGAAATAAAGAGAGAGGTAATCAAGTGTAGGCATGTAGGCAAGTAATCGATTCTTGACATTTTTGATATCGCCGATGGTTTTTTGAGATGAGTATGTGATTGATACTGTGGTCGTAAGTTAGGAGGATCTAAACTGGAAGGCCAGGGTTCGAGTCCGATAGATCTACAAAAACAGATAGATAATTATTAACAGAACATATTATATTTAGGAAATTGTGATCATTGTCGATGAAGACCCATAACAAACACATTAATGCTAATGCTTAAATGGAAAGGTTATGTAAATTATGGATCCATATTTATTTACTTATGCATGGATGGGTAGGAATGGAAATCTGGAGCTTAGCCTTGGTGCTTATTATGACTGTCTGTGGCCGTGAAAAAGAGAGAGGGGTAAAGAGAGGAATAGAAGGAAAGAGAGAGAGAGAGAAAGAGGAGAAAGAGAAGGAGAAAGAAAAAGTGAGAGAGAAAATTATCTCTCTCTTCTATCCTCTATCCCTCTCTTACCCCTCTCTCTTTTTCACTTCCAAATACAGCCATAGAATCTGTAAGCACCAAGGCTAAGCTCCAGATTCCATTCCTATGGATGAGTATAGATCCAAAGAGATATATAGAGAATAGAGGGCTTATTGGATTCTTCAGAGAAATACGTCATGTGCCCAATATAAACAAATCTTTCTATCTCTATGATCAGCCTACGATGCCGTAGGTCAAATTTCTTTTTATATTGAGCACAGAACGATGTTTCTCTGCTATTGAAGGGAATATGCTCTCAATATCTGTATAGGTATATATGTATCGATGTCACAAAAATTTATTTGAATCAGTTCTCTATATTTTTGATCTATAAGATCCCTCCTCCAAAATCCATCCATTATATAATTAGTGAGTGTGTTAACTCCGTGTGCCAGCATGTTCAATCTTCAATGTTGTGGACACGACTTTCGAGAGAGGAAGGTCATATTGACCCATTTCTTTGAAAATATCACTTAAAAATCACCAATGAACACCAACACGTGTTATAAAAATGACTCTGACACTATTGCAACCGGGATAAAAATAATGAGTGTACAGAGGGAAATAAACGAAAAAGAAACATGATGTAAAAATAAAACTACATATTTATTTGTTAATTGCATATTTCAATAGCTCAGTATTATAGACAAATAATTTGACTTTTGTATTTTAGGCGTATATTGTTTCATTTCACTGTCAGATGGTGAGTACATGTAGACACATATCATGTTCTGGTCTACTTTAGAATATTAAACACTAAAGCAATAATACAACTTTGAAATAAGGATGACGTGGAGACCTTGTGGGTGGGCGCCGAGTCCTGCTGGAATATGTACGGGGGTCCCAGAGGCCACAGAGTCCATCCAGGGGACGACGACAGGTGGACCCCACGCTTTCTTGCGAGGATGGACATGGGCGTCCCCTTGATGGACCTCTTGAGACCAGCACAAAAGTGGGCGTACAGATCCGGTCACTCCTGGTCTTGTGCTCATACCTCTTGGACATCCCTGACTCCTCCCACTTCTTGGTAATGTCGTAGACTGTCCTCCTTGGGTACTTGAGCAACTTGATGATGGCTGTAGGACGGTGCACTGCGCACAGCAACTCGATGACCGTGTCCTCCGGGTCTGTTCCATCTCCGTATCAGTGTATCTGTTTTATTTTCGGTTGCAATTCGACAGTACATTCACGAAACCTCCCACATGTGCAATATCTAAGCTCTACTTGCACTCCTTATGGATCTGGACGAAGTTGAACTTTGTGCGGGTTTACCTGCAAGAACCTGTATAATCTATTTGCATACATAGGTGAGATGCAGAGCTTAAGATAAACACAGCTGATACAGGGGTTGTAGATGATATTATATGGCATGATATATCAGTAGAATGGGTTTTAAACCTAAAAATATTTCCACGGGCGATTTCAAGCTAATCAAAAATTGAGTACTGAAGCCTGCATCTAACCATCGCTTTAATCATTAGAGGCTCTTATTGCAGTCATGATAAAATAAATTAAGAAATAATATTACTTTTCAATGACAAGTATTATTATGTAATGTGAAAATTGTTTTCGTGTATCATTATCTACTGTATGTATGGCAAAACATGTACAGATAAGTTTTGTACCTAAACAGTACGATAAGTTTTGTACCGTCTGTTCGATGCAAGGGAGACTTTGGTTATTTATTAATTGAATGTCAGAGGTGATTTGATTTTTAGGTGTTAATGAAAAAAACAGTTTTATGGAAATTTTGACCCTTTAGTTGCTATTGATGCCATTTTTTTATTTTTATTCTGGCCCATTTATGATGAAATAATTTTAACATGATGGATGCAAATTATAATGTATTCATAAAAACAAATAAAGTACCCCGACTCTATGATATAGCAGATGTGTCGTTAATATGACATAGGTGTAGTACTATTTTTTAACGTATATAAATATTCGTGTTACCTTTTATTTGAGTGTATTTTTATTATTTTTAAATGTGAGTATACAACTAAATGAATGTGAGTATAATTTAAATGAAATGTTAATGTATCTTGAAATAAATTGAGTTGAAAACCTCAATATAAAAAAAAAGTTGTACTGTTTTAAAATAACCATACAATTAACCAATACCATATTTGATATGTTCTAAATGATAAAAAGTTACTGGAACAAAGATAAGCACTCTTTTTGTAAAAAATGCTAAATATATATATATTTTTTTTGTCATATCTTGAACAGTTTTATTTTAAATAATACAATTTGTTGTTCAAGGTACAAAAGATAAATACAATATTACATGTTCAATAAAAAAAAGATTGTGACGTAATTGCAACACAGAAAACAGATCCTGATTCAAATATGTGACTATAACAGATTTACTTGATCGAATCTAAAACAATAAGATACGAAGTTTGGCGCATGTTCTTGATTTTAAAAATAAGAAATTCATTTAGTCCAATATTAAAGTATGTAGAAGATACAATCATAATTGAAATATTTGCATTCAGAACATGGTTCATCTACAGCAGAGTCGATGAAAATATATAATGTTCACATTGCATTCATTTCAAATCTATGCATTGTAAAAAAAAACTATCTCTACAAATTGTGCTCGCATATCTAACAAATAAGACAAATAAGAATTGTCCTAATCTCTTGCAACATGCAATCTAGCACGGCATGCATTTTATTCACCAATTATCTGCTAATGCTTGCCCTGAAGGAGTTGTCCTCTTTTATTCTGAGTTTGAATATCTTGATGATATAGATTAATTTAATGCTAATTATTATTTATTTCTTGCATATCTTAATTAAAAACCGGAGTTTTATGCATTTTGAGAAAGGAACAATTAATAAACGACTGAATAATTATATATATATATATATAAGCTATATTATAATATATATATCTATATATATATGAATATATATATATATATATATAATATATATATCTGTATATATATATATATAATTGATAATAATTTTAAAAAAAAATAAGAACACAACACAGGAGAAAATGTTTGGAGTTTTTCCAGCTTCTTTTGAAAAAAATATATTTAGTCTTCTCTCTGACTCTTCATGGACATTAGCGGCATCTGTAATTAAATATTATCCCGTAATAGCCCACTCTCTTAAAGTAATATACAGAAGACTTTTAAAATATTTTAATTAAGCCCCTAACTGTTTTATTTTTTTGTACTCATGTGATCTTTTAATTGTATTAACTTGTTTGTTCAGCATCGATATTAAATTTTAAGCTACCTGTGAGATAATAATACAAAAAATAAGGATACAGATTGTCTCTATTCACCCTGAATAAACACTGGATTCATTAGAGCAATATGCATGAATATACTCCTTTAAGATTGCATTCAGTCTAATTATGCGTATTTATATGCTTAAGAAATGACTTGAAGAAAATATTCAAAGAACTTTAAATTATTATTTATTACAATATAGTTATGTTATATAATTATATTGTAAATAATAAATCGGATATGGTGGTCTTGGCGTTCTTGATTTTTCGTCTATGTGAAGAACCTGAACTCACGATGGCTTACAAGGTTAAAAGACTGTACAGAGGATTGGGCAGAAACGATTAAAACAACATCTGAGTTCCTAAGAAGAAGACTTAAAAAAGACCTCCATAAGTGATATTTTCAAATTTTAAGAAAATCCTCACTCATGTATCCTCTTGTAAAGAAAATGGGCGAAGCAGTAATACCACTCATTGCTACATTTGAGGAATACCTTGATTGGCAAATGCCTTTAATGGATACAATATTCCTCTTTCAGGAAGGACCTTTCAACGTCCGAGGGTTGTCGTGTTGGGGGACCTGGAATTTGAAACCAGCCTTGTGGGAAGATGCTCTTCCATAGAATAAAACATATTCAAAGACCACCAAAGTTTTAAAACAGACCTGTCACTCCTTTAGGATAATTTTACAATGTGGCCCCACAAGTCTAGAAAAGATGCGGAAAGAAGGCTACTCTCTCGCCCTACTTAAATTACTCTCCAGGAGGGGGATAGTTCGAGACATTAAAAGCCTTTAAAAACCCTCTTTTGACTTCTGCAGAAACGGTTTAAGTACAGGGTCCTCAGCGGAACACTCCAAGTTGGGAAAACACTTCGATAGTGGAGAAGAAAAATATTACTATTTCTGTAGAGAGGAACCCGAAACTTCGAGACACCTACTAGGCCTTGTAGAAAACTCCTCAAGATTAATGAAGAAACGACAGAAATAAAGAGCCACTGGGAGATTACAACCTCCAAGAACGACTTCATACCATTCTACGTGGGAGAAGACGTTGACCATAGCAATGTAATTATTACAAAAACACATTATTTTATTTATGCAATAAAGAAAAAAACCAGTCTGTGATAAATATTACAAAAAATGATCCTAAATTGTTAAAAAAATCCTAAAGCATTATTGTTTTAAAAATACGTGTTTAATTTTGGGTACATATTTTAGTTTTGTTATTTATTTTTTCAATTTTACTACTGTTTTTCTGTGTTGTCTTGAAATGAAAAATAAATGCCCATTATAACAATATACTTTTTTAAAATAAACTTTTGAACATTTTTCAGCGTCAAAATAATGCATCAACATGTAGATCATAACTTGCATTCTCATAAACTCTCATAAACGTCCATCTACTATGCTTTAAAAAAATTGAACAAAAATATCAAGGAATTTCTATTTTCTTCTTATTGTTATTATATTTCTCATATCATTTTTATTAATACTGAGGAACTTGTTACATATGAATTGAGCATGTTCACCATCTAATAATGCATCAATTCCAGTTATAAACAATGGAATAATAATAATAATATACTCACATATCTCTGATCATCAGTGCAGTCAGGCATGAAGCTTTTTCGCATTGTGATGGAACAAGCACGAGGCTAAAAAGTTTTTTGTGTGGTTGCTCTGCTGATAAATGTGTAGTAGTGCACCTTTGATTGCATCCAGTGTCCTTGAGAATCTTATTTATACATGGTCGAATATTGCACGAGCCGACATGGGGGGTTGAAACTTGAGGTATTGAAATTTTAGTTGAGGATGTTTGACGACGGTAAAATAATATATTTGATACTATTAGTGTGTTGCCTATCCTTAACCTTTTTTCTTGCATTATATTTATTTGATATATCTATTTATCTTTATACCCAGGTGTCAATCACAAGGGAAAACGAACAGAGGGAGTTAATAAGTTTAAAAAAATCAAGTGTTTTTGATCTCTTATATTTCTTTATTTTTACATAAGTCACATCATACATTCAATACAAACTATTATTTATATAACTAACTGTTTTTCCAACGTATCAAATGAATAACTAAAATATTTGGTAGATCCTATGAGATAATATTTTTTTTTTTGCCTATATGGCTCGATAGAATTGCATCCGATAGGATATAAATAAGCATTAT